>CAUYTI010109747.1:0-15360 GCA_963575145.1 Galago senegalensis | reverse complement strand
CAAATAGCTGGGACTACAGGTGCCCACTACAATACTCAGCTATTTTTAGAGACGGGGTCTCCCTCTGGCTCAGGCTAGTCTTGAACTTATGAGCTCAGGCAGTCTACCCACCTTGGCCTCCCAAATTGCTAGGATTACAGACATGAGCCACTTCACTTGGCTTTTGTTTTTGTTTGTTTGTTTGTTTTTTTTGAGACAGAGGCTCAAGCTGTCGCCATGGGTGCTGTGGCGTCATAGCTCGTAGCAACCTCCAACTCTTGGGCTCAAACTATCCTCTTGCCTCAGTTTTTCTATTTTTAGTAGAGACAAGGGTCTTGCTTTTGCTTAGGCTGGTCTTGAACTCCTGAGCTCAAGCAATTCACCCACTTCAGCCTCCCAGAGTGCTAGGATTATAGGCGTGAGCCACTGTGCCCGGCCAAGACTGTCTCAAAAAAAAAGGCAGAAGAGGGCGGCGCCTGTGGCTCAGAGTAGGTTGCTGGCTCCATATGCCAGAGGTGGCAGGTTCAAACCCAGCCCAACCAAAAACTGCAAAAAAAAAAAAAAAAAAAAAGGACAGAACAGGTTCACTTTGGATGGTCTAAGGGCAAGTTCCATGACTCACAGGGCAGCATGTAGTGGTCAGGTTGCTGGCCTTCAGGCAGAAGCTTGGAGCCAGCCATGCCATATCATGGCTTCCCTTGAATTCCATGAGGATAGCATCCAGGCCAGGGCACCATGTATGCTGAGGAAAAGTTCTGTGGTAGGGCATGGAGAGCTCACCTGACTTGAACGGGGACATGGCAGGGCCTTTGCATAGAGCAGGTGAGAAGGTCCAGCTGTGGGCCTCCCACAGTGTTGATGAAAGGACTCAGCTCCCAGAGGGGCCAACACCACTTCAGAGGCCAGGGTGTTGGGCTGTGGGGCTTGCTAGAAAGCTGGGTTCCAACCAGCAGCCCCCACCCTGCCAGGTTTTCACCCCCTGGCCTTGGACTGCAAGGGGGTCAGGCATCAGGCAAGCTGGGGTCTGAAGTCCCCAGGATGCCTCACCATCCAGCTCTTCTGACAGGATTCTCTCCTTCCTGTCAAGGGCAGTGGTGGTGGACATGGAGAAGCTGGAGGACTGGTGCGAGGCACTGAACAAGTGATCCTACTGAAGCCTGAAGTCCCTGGTTTGGGCGCAGTGTCTGGTTCAGGGATGGGTGTGTTAAGGTGCAAAAATGTCACACAGCTGCGAGCAGGAGAGCCAGGTTACGTCAGAGCTTACGTCCCAGCTGCTCCCACCCACACAGTGCCCTGCAGGGGTGGAGGAACAAGCAGGTGTTGGATACTGAGTCAGAAAAGCGTATGGCCCCAGTGGCCTGCTCTCATTGGGAAGGTGCTAAATGGGACAGAAGGCAGCCACAGGCCTGAGGATTCTGAAAATGTAACTTTATTATAAAACTGTTCTGTCCTCCCAGCCCCCACCTCCAGAAAGACAGCTAGTGCTGCCCAGCCAGAGGTAGGGTGGAGCAGGGGGAATGGCGCTTTCAGCAAGTGGTGCCCTGGGGCACGCTGGGCACCGGGATGCTGTGTGTGTCTGCAGGCCCAGTGTAGTAGCCCAGCTTCCTCATGTCCTTGGTCACCACGTTGAAAAGGAGGGTGACAAAGCCCTGAGAGCGGACACGGGTCACTGGGAACAGAAGGTCAGTGTCAGCCCAGCTCAGCTGTGCATATAGACCCTGCTGCTTTGGGACGCTCAGCCTCAGCATCCTCTTCTGTAAAGTGAGGACGACAGGGCCTGACCTGTGTCCCTCATGGCTGAAGCAGAGAGGAGAGACATGGCAAACCCTCTGTTCTCCCACCAGGCCCTCATCTGGGAAAGTCCCTGGGCACTGGGCCCACGAGTTCCACCCAGGCTCCAACATGCTCGTGGGGCAGGGGCACCATGTTTTACCTTCCCGGCCTTCACCCTGAGCCACCACCTTGGGGTCTGTGTACTCGGGCCGCCGTCCCATGAACCAGCTGAGAACACAGGAGAACATGGGTGAGCAGAGCCCCGTGCTGCAGCCTCAGACCCTGACGTGGCTCTTCTTGCTTCACAGACCCACATCCCCCCTCTAGGGGCCCAGCCCTGGGCAGAGCCTTCCTGAGACCACCTGAAAGATGAGGTGGGCACTAAAGTGCTAGTGCCCCTTGTCTGAGCTACACGGCCAGAGGAGGCCCAGCAGGCCCACCCCTCTCTCCCTTCTCCTTGGCAGGGCTGTCCTGCTTTTCCATCCTAGTTTCCCACAGGTTTGATTCACTAAGGGCTGAAAACTGAGGGAGATTTGGGGCCGGGTGGGGTGCAGCCTGAACCCAGACAGAAAACCCAGCAAGGTGATAAGCAGCTGCAGTGGGGAAGGGAGTCTCTTCAGGGAAAGAGGCTCAAGAATCCGTAGGGTGGCAGAGGGGCCAGGTCTGGGCTCCCCAGCTTTTCCTCTTAGCAGCGTGGGATCCAGGACATGTCACTTCCCATTTCTGAATCTCAGCCTTGAAAACTGTAAAGTGGGGATAATAATAGCACCTACCCGTGGGGCTGTGAGGTGAAGGCACTCTGTCAACTGCCATATAAAACATTACCCTTCCTATGTAGGCAGTGGCCCCAGGATGCTCTGCAGTGACAGACACTTATTGGACTCCACAGGCAGCCCTGCTTAAGTCAGCCCAAACCTGGAGGGCCTGGAACAGCCCCCCACCAGCGGAGCCAGGCTCGACACACCCACTTGAGCCGGAAACAAGGAGCACTATTCCCAGCCGGATGGGTCCTGCAGCCTTGGGGATGGGGGGTGGCTCGCAGGTTAGACCAGCGCCACCTCTGCTCCACAGCTCCTGGGACACCAATCTGTGAGGGTCCTAGAGGTAGCAGTGACAGCGCATGGCCATCCAAGCCATAGCCCAGCCCTTCCTGCTGTCAAGGGCCACCCCTGGCTTGAGCCTTAGCGGATTCCCACCCCAGTGCTACCCCCCCAAGGGAGGGGTGATGAGTGAGGAGGGCAGGGGAGAGGTGGGCTCTCAGCTGGGCCTGGGCTGAGGAAAGGGGCTGCCCAGTGGGTGGACCACAGCCTCTGCTCCTGTTTCTCTGTCCTAGGGCAAGGCTCCTTCAGCCCACCTCATGGTGGCTACGTGAGGACTGCGGCACTGGAAAAATTCCAGCGGACAGATCACAAGTGCTAACACACAGAGCTGCCACCCTCACTGCACTTCTGCCTCTCAGCCAATCACCACCAGGGCAGCCTGCCCAACAGGGTGGGTGAGGGGAGGCCGACTGTGCAGGGGAGAATGATCCAGGCAAGGGGCTGGGCAGGAAGGACCTAGTGGGCTGGAGAAACTGAGGCAGATGGAAAGCAGGCACAGTTGAAGTTAATCCTAAAGGCAAGGGCATGTGCCAGGGCAGGGGAAGGCACGGCCTAAGTTGTGTTTCAGGAACACCATTTTTGCTACTATGTCAGGTCCTAGTCCTTGGGAACTATAAATGTGACTTTATCTAGAGCAGTGGTTCTCAACCTTCCTAATGCCATAACCCTTTAATACAGTTCCTGTGGGTCACGTCCACAGGTTGAGAACCGCTGATCTAGAAAAAAGGTCTTTGCAGGTGTCATGAAGCCAAGGAGGCTGGGGACACGGTCGGGATTATCCAGGTGAGCCCCAAAAGCCATCACGTGTCCTTACAAAAAGGGAGAGGCGGGAGATCTGACAACACAGAGGAGGTAGCCATGTGACCTGGAGGCAGAGGCTGGGTGATGAGGCCACCAGCCACCAGACTCCAGAAGCAGCTGGGGAAGGGATGTGGCCCTGCCAATGCCTGATTTTGGCCCAGTGATAGGGATTTTGGACTAATGTCCTTCAAAAAAATATTGTGAGAAAATAAATTTCTGTTATTTCGAAGCTTCAGACGTAAGCTACCAAGTTTGTGGTATTTGGTTGCAGCAGCTACTGGAAACTAATATGGAGACAGAGTGTGTCATGGGCAGGCCCATTAGGCTGAGGATGGATGGACTGGGAGAGTAGTCGGGGAGTCCCTGGAGGGTGCTGGGAGGGACAGGGGAGTTGAGATGCTCCCCGGTCTCTGCCTCATCAGGGAGTCTTTATGGACACCACATCCAGGAAGAGTTTGCCAGTCAAACTGCTTTCACTAACCAGATGCTGCCTTGCCCGAACACGGGCCCTCCAAAGACCTGGCGACAGACCCTGGGCTGAGCACACGCATGGGCCCAAACCTGGCTGTTTTGCAAGCCACAGGCCTAACTCTGATGGTGAGGGACTGTGGCTTCAGTGAGCTCTCCCCTACAGGCTCACGTTCCAGCGGAATGGGAATATCTTTGCCAAGACAGCCACATAGACTGTCAAAGCCCCCAGACATGCACTGCCCCACTGCTTCCCTGATAGCCCTGGGGGTTGGATGCTGTCACCTCCAGGTGGCAAAGAAGTCTCCTTCCACATGGTAGCCTCCCCTCCCAGAGGGGATTCTAGGTTAAGCCCAGTGCAGGAACACTTGTCCCTCCCCTCCACAGGCCTCAGAGCTCAGCACAGCACCCTCAGCGCTAAGATTCAAAGTTGCCCCTCTGCCCAGCAGGCCCCTGGCCAGGTCTCATCCCAATATTGCCCAGGCTGGCAGGGGGCTCTTGCCAGCTCAGTCCAGGAGCCTGAGTGGTTCTGCATCTCCTCTCAGCTCACTGACCTGCAGCTGAGCTGTATCAACAGACGCTTCCAAGCTAAACCTCAAGTTGCCCAGCCAAAGCCCTCCAAGCTCCCACCTGCCTCCCTGCCTTCTCCCCATATTCCCTCTTGCTTACCAGCCATACTGACATCCTGGCTGCTCCTAACGTGCAGAGCCCATGCTCTCATCAGGGCCTGGCACATTCTGTTCCAAGTGCCTGCTCATCCCTAGTCTCTGCTCAAATGTCAGCTCCTCTCAGAGCCACTTAACGACTGCACAAAGCTACTCATTATCCTTACTGCTTTATGGTATTTTAGCTCATATTGCTGTATCATGTTTACTACTTTTAACATCATAATATGTCCTGTTTCCCCAGCAGAGAAGTTTTTCCTCCATTCTGTGTGACACAGTGACTTTTGACTGGGCACATAATAAAGGGCAGAATGCAACAGCCATTTCTCCTCTAGGTCAGGAGGGACTAGGGGCCAGGGTGGGAAACTCACCTTGTAAACTTCTGCAATTTAGATGTAGATTCTGGGACAAACATAGGGATGGTCCTTTTGTGCCTGAAACAAATGTTTCCACAGACAGAGGTGCAGAGTTTCTGAGCCTCTAGCAAACAATAAACAGCAACACATAGATAAGGCCAGAGCAGCTGCAGCGCAGCCAAGTCAGGGTCACTGCAGCAAATCCAAACCACACCCGAGCACCACTGAGCCTAGGAAAGTTCCTGAGCACTGGGAGACAACAGTGACCACTACCAGCCCAGCCCAGCTTCACAGAGGTTGGAGTCCATGAGGGTCCACACCACCCCGTCTGGTGTGTAGCTGGCAGCACGAGCCTTGCCACCCTCTGCATGGGTTTCTTCCAAAATCAGGCTGAAACACACCCTCCATGCTGAGCTGCCTAGGCCCCTGGGAACCCCAGAACATTCACAGCCTGAACCCAACACAGAAGGTGCTGGCGTCCCAAGCCAGCATGGCCCAAAGAAAGAGAGGCTGGGGACCAGGGACCTGGTCAGAGTGAGGACCTACCGGCCAGGTGAGAAGGGCACGTGCACCGCCCCATAGCCTCGGACCACGTCATTCCCGAACACATCTGGTCCATACACACTGAGCACAATCTGTGGCCCTGGGGAGGGATAAGGCAGGGGTTGGCAGGGAGGGAGACACAGCAGGATGGTGCCCACAGCCCAGGGCTGCAGGCTTAGGGGAGGGCAGAAAGATGGATGGGAACCCAGATTGCACCCTGGTCCTTCCTGTGCCTCCACTAATGCCCAGGCAGGCACTCTCCACCACCCCCCTCACAGCTGGGGAGACACAGCCAAGATGTTGTCCCCACTCTGTCACTTGATGGACACATAGGGGAGGCACCAGGCCCAGCTGTGATCAGAACAGACTGAGGGCCTGTCTGCTCTCCAAGCTTCCTTTCTGCTGTAGTCACAGTCAAGCATGTACCACATGGGCTCACAATTCTGGGGGGCTTGATTTGCGGGTATCTAACAGAAGTTAGAGAAAGCAAGACCCCTTGGGCAGCTTCCATTAAAAATTAACAAATGGGCTCGGCGCCTATAGCTCAACTGGCTAAGGCGCCAGCCACATACACCTAAGGTGGCGGGTTCAAATCCCCAGCCCGGACCCGCCAAACAACAATGACGGCTGCAACCAAAAAATAGCCGGGCGTTGTGTCGGGCGCCTGTGGTCCCAGCTACTTGGGAGGCGGAGGCAAGAGATTCGCTTGAGCCCAGGAGTTGGAGGTGGCTGTGAGCTGTAATGCCACGGCACTCTACCCAGGGGGACAGCTTGAGGCTCTGTCTCAAAAAAAAAAAAAAAAAATTAACAAATGTAGCTCGGTGCCTGTGGCTCAAGCGGCTAAGGCACCAGCCACATACACCTAAGGTGGCGGGTTTGAACCCAACCCGGGCCGCCAAAACAATGACGGCTGCAACCAAAAAAATAGCCGGGTGTTGTGACCGGCGCCTGTGGTCCCAGCTACTTGGGAGGCACAGGCAGGAGATTCACTTGAACCTAGGCATTGGAGGCTGCTGTGAGCTGTGATGCCATGGCACTCTTACCCAGGGGGATAGCTTAAGGCTCTGTCTCAAAAAAAAAAAAAAATGAACCTGTTTCTGTTAACATCAGGGGACCTTAGGTGCTTTCACCTCATCAGTCTCTCTGTCCTCTACAGGGAGAGGAGAAATCATTACCCCAGGGGACATGTGAGACAGTGAGGCCTCGGGAGGGCCTGGAGCTGGCCTGCCAGGCTCCAATCCTGCCACCCAGGGGACCCCAGGAAAGTTACTAACGTCTGTGCTCCTCAGTTTCCTCATCTCTGAATAAGCATTAGTATCATGCTAATACTCAGCATAGCACCTAATGTACAGTAAGTGCTCAGTAAGTGTTAGGTCAGGGTTGTGCCTTCCTGTCACTACCCCCCAGCAAAGGTGACCACGCTTGAGTTTTATGAAACCAACTCTTTACCTTCCTTTAATGTTTCACTGCCAAAGAATGCCATGGTACTTGAGTTTTACCCATGCTTCTGTAACTTTAGATATAGGGAATCATAGGATAGGTGTGGGGGCTCACACCTGTAATCCCAGTACTTTGGGAGGCTAAGGTGGGAGGATCACTTGAAGCCAATTTGAGACCAGCCTGAGCAACATAGTGAGACTTTGTCTTCACAAAATATTAAAAAATCAGCCAGGCATGGGTGTTGCCCCTGGCTCAAGGAGTAGGGCGCCAGGCCCATACATCAGGGGTGGTGGGTTCAAGCCTGGCCCTGGCCATAATTGCAAAAAAAAAAAAATTAGCCAGGAGTGGTGGTGCACACCTATAGTCCCAGCTCCTTTGGGAGGCAGAGGCAGTAGAATCACTTATGCCCGGGAGCTTGAGGTTGCTATTAGCTATGATTATGCCACTGCACTCCAACCTGGGCCACAAAAGAATGAGACCCTGTCTCAAAAAAAGAAAAAAAAAGGACTCATATGGGATGCATATTTTTGTACTTAGCCTCCTTAATTCAATATTATGTTTGTGAGATTCACTCAGATGGTTTCATGTACAGGGGTTTGTTCATTTTCGGTGCTGCGTAATATTCTATCAATGGACTAGACCAAAATGGCTGTGTGTCTAATGCAGTGGACACGCAGGCTGTCCCTCCTCTGGGCGCTATGGCACAGTGAGGCACTGAGCACTGCTCTTGGCACACTCCACACACTTCTCTGGTGGGTACAGTGCCTATGTTCCCATCTTACAGCATGGTTGCATTGCCAAAACTTGGCATTATCAATCTTTTTTTTTTTTTTTGTAGAAACAGTCTCACTTTATTGGCCTTGGCAGAGTGCCATGGTGTCACACAGCTCACAGCAACCTCCAGCTCTTGGGCTTAGGTGATGCTCTCACCTCAGCCTTTCAAGTAGCTGGGACTACAGGCGCCCACCACAATGCCCGGCTAGTTTTTTTGTTTGTGCAGTTTGGTCGGGGCCAGGTTTGAATCTGCCACCCTTGGCACATGGAGCCGGTGCCCTACCCACCACTGAGCCACAGGCGCTGCCCAGCATTATCAATCTCTTATTTTTTATTTTTATTATTTTTTGAGACACAGAGTCTTACTCTGTTGCCCTCAGTAGGGTGCTGTGGCATCACAGCTCACAGCAACCTCCAATTCCTGGGCTTAGTGGCGATTCTCCTACCTCAGCCTCCTGAGTAGCTGAGACTACAGGTGCCCACCACAACGCCCAGCTATTTTTTTGTTGCAGTTTGGCCTGGGCCGATTCAAACCCACCACCCTTGGTATATGGAGCCAGCACTCTACCCACTGAACCACAGGTGCCGTCCTATCAATCTTTTAAATTTGAGCTATTTTAGTGAGCTCACTGTAGCTTTAATTTGCATTCCTCAATTTTTTTTCCTAAGATTGAGACCTTCTTGTTTCTTGGGCATGTGGACATCTTTTGTGAAGAACTTGCTCAAGTCTCTTGCCTAGTTTCTCTTGCCTAGATGGTCCTTTTCTTTGCTTTTCTTTTTTGAGACTGTCACGTTGCGTAGAGTACCATGGTGTCATATCTTGCAGCAATCTCAAACTCTTGGGCTTAGGCAATCCCCTTGCCTAGCCTTCCAAGTACCTGACACCTGCCACAATGCCCAACTAGTTTTTCTGTTTTTAGTAGAGACAGGATCTTGCTCTTGCTAAGGATGGTCTCAACCTCCTAAGCTCAAGCAATCACCTGCCTCAGCCTCCCGGAGTGCAGAATTACAACCGGGCCACCACGCTCGTCCTTTCCTTACTGCTTTACTGCAGGCGTCCTCAAACTGCAGCTGCCTCGGACATTTATCCAGCCTGCCGGGTGTTTTTGCTGCCCCTGCCTGTCCTGCTTAGCAGCCCACTTGTCCCGGGGTCCACAGTCTGGCCCTCAAATGGTCTTAGGGACAGTAAACTGGTCCCTTGTTTAAAAAGTTTGAGGACCCCTGCTTTACTGTATGTATGTAGGAGTGTGTCTTTTCACTTTTAATGATCTTTTAGATGTACAGAAACCTTTGATTTTAATACAGTCAACTTCATTTATCTTGCTCTTTAAGGAGTGCTCTTAAATCTTTCTTTACCCAGATACCATGGCTGTAGTCACCGATGCTGTCTCCCTGATGCTTTATGATTTTGCCTTTCACGCCTAGATTTTCATATCCAGCAGAAATCAACTTGTTATGTATGAAGTCAGGCTTAGTGTTTTTTTGTTTTTTTTCTGTGTGTCTGGTTGTCACTGCACCATTTACTGGAAAGACCCTCTTCTCCCTGCCTGCTCAGCTTACCACGTTTGTCCTGAATCAACACGTGCTTAGGTCTGTCTGGGGCCTCTCTGGATTTCTCTGTTACCTATCTACATTGTCCTAATTACTGTGCTTTATAAATGAGGCTTGATAGCAAGTAGAACAAGTTATATTTTGATATTAAAGAATATATTTTTGGGGTGGTGCGTGCAGCTCAGTAAGTAGGGCGCCAGCCCCATATACTGAGGGTGGTAGGTTCAAACCTAGCCCAGCCAAACTGCAACAAAAAACAGCCAGGCATTGTGGCGGGTGCCTGTACTCCCAGCTACTTGGGAGGTTGCCTAAGCCCAAGAGCTGGAGGTTGCTGTGAGCTGTGACGCTACTGCATTCTACCAAGGGCGACAAAGTGAGACTCTGTCTCTAAAAAAAAAAAATATATATATATATATATATATTGTTTTTCAAATATTATTTATTGTTGGCACACAAAGTGACTGGTTTTTGTACCTTATATCCAGCAATCATGCTAATCTATTAATTCTCATAATTTATCTGTAGATTATTTTGATTTGATTTTGAAATTCAATATAATGAAGTCATCTGTGAATAATGACTACTCTTTTTCCTTCCTAATTCTTTTATCTTTTACTTATAGGATGTTGGTGGTGATGACAAGCATTCTCATGTCAGAAGGAAATCTTTCAACCTTCCCTAGTAAAAGTGATGTTTATTATTCAGCATGGTGGCTCATACTTGTAATTCTAGCACTCTGGTAGGCCAAGGTGGGAGGACTGCTTGAAGTTAGGAGTTCGAGACCAACCTAAACAAGAACAAAGCCTCACTAAAAATAGGAAAAAATAGCTGGGTGTAGGTGGTCTCACCTACTCCAGAGGCTGAGGAAGGAGGACTGCTTGAACCCAGGAGTTGAGGTTGTAGTGAGCAATGATGATGCTACTCCATTCTAGCCTAGGTGACAGAGCAAGACTGTCTCAAAAAAAATGTCATCAGGCCAGGTACAGTGGCTTGTGCCTGTAATCCTAGCACTCTGAGAGGCTAAGGTGGGTGGACTACTTGAGCTCAAGAGCTCAAGATCAGCCTAAGCAAGAGCAAAGACTCTGTCTCTACTAAAAATAGAAAAATTAGCCTGGCATTGTGGCAGGTGCCTGTAATCCCAGCTACTCAAGAGGATTAAATGCACAAGAGCTTGAGGTTGCTGCAAGCTATGATGATGCCATGGGACTTTACCCAGGGCATCAGGGTGAGTCTCTGTCTGGGAAAAAAAAAAAAAAAGCGGGGTGCAGTGGCTCATGCCTGTAATCCAGCACTCTGAGAGGCCAAGGTGGGTGGACTGCCTAAGCTCATGGCCAGTCTGAACAAGAGTAAGACCCCATCTCTAAAAACAGCTCGGTGTTGTGGCAGTCACCTGTAGTCCCAGCTACTTGGGAGGCTGAGGCAAGAGAATTGCTTGAACCAGGAGTCTGAGGTTGCTGTGAGCTATGATGCCATTGGTACTCTACCAAGGGTGACAAAGTGAAACTCTGTATCAAAAAAATATATATATACATTGGGAAATGTTTAATCTTTTTGGTTCTAAGAGTTTTTATCTGTAAGCCTGGCATTATTTCTTCCTTAATTATCTGGTGGAATTCACTATGAAAACATTTAGGCCTGGAGTTTTCTTTGTGAGAAAATTTCTAATTACAAACTCAATTTAACAGACAGAGGACTATTCATATTCTCCTTCTTTTTATGTCAGTTTTGGTAGTCTTATTTTTCTAGGAATAAGACTACAGTAGTTAGAATTACAGGCACCTGCCATAATGCCAGGCTAATTTTCCATCTAACTTGCCAATGTATTAGTAAAAGTTGTTCTTAATGTCTTTTGACTCTCTGTAAGATCTATAATTATGGCCTTATTCATCCCTCCCATTTCTTTTCCTTTTTTTTTTTCTTTTTAGATGGAGTCTTATTGTGTCACCTTAAGTAGAGTACTCTGGTGTCATAGCTCACTGCAACCTCAGACTTCTGAGTTCAAGTGATCCTCCTGCCTCAGCCTCCCAAGTAGCTGGGACTAGGTACCCACAGCCCTGCCCAGCTAGTCTTTTTATATTTTCTATTTTTAGTTCTTTTGCCTCTTGCAGGATTCCAGTCACATACCGCAGGCTTCCTATATTCTCTGTCTCCTACTCTCTCAACTCTATTTTCTATTCTTATATTTCAATGTAGGTATGTTCCTTTGACCTAGCTTTAGGTATACAATTATGTCTTCAGTTGTGTCTCATTTGCTGAAATCCTAGTTTTGGTTATTATATTTTTCAGTTCTATAATTTGTTAGGATTTTTTTTTTGAGACAGAGCCTCACTTTGTCACCCTTGTAGAGTGCTGTGATGTCATAGCTCACAGCAACCTCAAACTCTTGGGCTCAAGTGATTCTCTTGCCTCACCCTCTGGAGTAGCTGGGACTACAGGTGCCTGCTACAACGCCCGGCTAGTTTTTTGTTGCAGTTTGGCAGGGGCCGGGTTTGAACCTGCCACCATCAGTATATGGGACCAGTGCCCTACTCACTGAGCCACAGGCACCACCTGTTAGAATCTTTTTTAAAACATCAAATGCTCTAGTTCTCTGCCATATTTTCTCTTTTGATCTCGGTAAGAATGGATCTGACAACTCCAGTATCTAGAGTTCCTCTTTATCTCTTCCAATTTTTGGCTGGTTTTCCTTCAGCTTATCTTGATGTGCCTCTTTACTTAATATATGCCAGATGTCATATTGAAAAAAATAAATAATTTGAAGTTTACTATTTGCTTACCCTGGGTAGAGTGCTGTGGCATCACAGCTCTCAGCAACCTCCCACTCCTGGGCTCAAGCGATTCTCCTGCCTCCGCCTCCCAAGTAGCTGGGACCACAGGTGCCCGCCACAATGCCCGGCTATTTTTTGGTTGTAGCCCTTATTGTTGTTTGGCAGGCCTGGGCTGGATTCAAACCCACCAGCTCAGGTGTATGTGGCTGGCGCCTTAGCCACTTGAGCTACAGGAGCCAAGTCTTACTAAGTGTGACTTACCAAGTCACACTTTTAGGAGTGTCTTGGCTGTAACAATTTCGGGACTTAATCTAAATATCAGGGGGTTGAAATGAGCAGAGCCCATGCTACAAGCCCTGCGAGAATGCTTTGTCTTCATCTAGCCCTTATTTCTAGGGCAGCTCTTTGAGGTCTCTACCTGAGTTGCAGAGGTTTTCTTGAGGTCTTCCTCCCCACTAACCTCTCTGGGACTCCAAACATCATTTTTTTGTGCCCAGGGCCCAGAGAGGTTTCCAGTCACCTCTGTTGGAATCAGCCAGCACTCCTGGGGAGGTGCAACTAGTGTCACATCTCTGGATTTGTGTTCTCTTGGATCCCGCCTGGTAGAGCTCCACTACTCTGCTAACTCTCTGATGCCTTCAAGGTCGTTTTTCTTTCCTTCTTTTTTCTTGAGACAGTTTCACTATGTTGCCCTCAGTAGAGTACCGTGGTGTCACAGCTCACAGTAACCTCTAACCCTTGGGCTTAAGCGATTTTCTTGCCCCAGCCTCCCGAGTAGCTGGGACTTCAGGCACCTGCCACAACGCCCAGCTGTTTTTTGTTGCAGTTTTGGCCAGGGCCAGGTTCAAACCTGCCACTCTCGGTATATGAAGCCGGCACCCTACCCACTGAGCCACAGGTACCACCCGTCAAGGTAGTTTTTCATTTTTGTTTTTATTCACTTCTTCTGGCTGTCATCAGCAGAAACAGGCTGGCCTACTACCTAGCGCATGTTCCAGAAAGTCTACAGAAGCTTACTTAGGGGTGATGATAGCAGGATGGATGCCCCTGTCCAGATGGACCACTGGTGGCCCCTGCTCCAGAACCTTCACACCCTGATGAGCCTGGGCCCAGGCCATATGCAGTAGAGAGGCCTGGACTATGACATTAGATGGGGCTGAATTCAAATTCACACTTGCTACTAGCTGGAAAGCAGAAGGCAATGATATTAATTTTGAGTGTTTCCTGAGATGAGAAAAAAAAGAAATAGAAATATGTCCACCAAATAGGATTAGGAAGCTTGGATAAGCCCACACAGAGAAAGTAGTCATAGTCCCTATGGAGCTCAACCTCAAGCTTTGTATACAGTAGGCACTAATTAAGTGAAAGTGAAGAAATGAAGAATTAGAATGGTTAATAGCTACCAAAATAGGAAGTGAACACTGCAAGCAAGGCAGCCCTTGGGAAGGAGGTATGTGGTTAGGATGTAGGAAGGGTATCTGGGCAAAGGGAACAGCATGAACAAAGGTTCAGAGGAGGGAACCTGAGGCTAGCACCGGTGCTAGCACCGGAAGAGCAAGTGTTCAGGTCTGGATGGAGAGAGGCACAGGCCAGACGGCTGTAGGCTGCACACCAGGCTCAGCAGTCTGTCCTTCACTGGCACAGTGATAAGCAAAGTGTCTGACTGGGACCTGAAATGATCCACTCTGAATGTGCATAAGGCTGGCTGGGCAGCAAGCAGGAGATAAACTGGGTGGAGTGGGGATGAGGAAAAAGTGGAGGGAGGAAGACAGGTGGCCAGAGCGAACACCAAAGGCTGGTGCAAGAGCCCAGTGACAGTAATGACATGAATGTGGACAGTGGAGGACAGCACCAAGCAGAGGCTGTCCTGGATGTCCTGTGCAAGCTCTGGGCCCCCATTCCCCAGGGCCTCTGCAAACTCACAGCCATAAGGGTTGGTGCTTTTAAAAGTGACATCGATGGGGAAGTTCCACACCAGTTCTCGGCGCACATCTTGGCTCTTAGATGTGATCTGTGAGATCCCCTCCTCCAGACCCTGTGGGGACAATGACAGAGTCAGCTGGTGTCTGACCTCGAGGCTGTCATGGCTCCTCCCCTTGCCTTGCAGGGGGTTTGGAGGACTGTATCCTCAAGTACCATCTACGAAGACACTAACTTCCAAAAAACAGGGGGATGAGGTAACAGAGATGATAGGAGACAATGCGGGAGGCCAGCCACTCTCCCAGGACTGTATCTGTCCCCTCTTGTCTCACTGAAGGCAATGGCACCAGCAATTTCTGCGCTCTCTCCTACACCACTCTCACCCGGATCATCCCCCTGGACATAAGCACATATATGATTTTCTCAGTCACAAGCTCTCTCTCCTTATTCTACCTCCTCCTCCACCTACCTGCTCATTCTTTGCTCCCCTTTATGGCAAAACCCCTTAAAAGAGTAATTGCACTCACCAGCTCCAGTTCCTCCTCTGCTATTCTTTCATTGACCTATGGCGATCTGACTACTGGCTCTACCACTCTACCAAAGTGTTTTTCAAATAACACCAGTGGCCTTGACATTTGCTATACCATAGTTACTACTGTCGTCATCTTACTTGCCACAGCTGATCACTTCTGGAAGGTGATCTGCTTCCTGATGTGCTCCTTCTCAGTGCTGTGTTATCCTGAGACTACACCTCTGGTCGGCTTCTCCACCAGTACTTGGTGATTTCATTAGTCTCAGAGCTTTCTTTTTTCTTTGAGACAGAGTCTCACGGTATTGCCCTCAGTAGAGTGCCATGGCGTCACAGCTCACAGCAACCTCCAACTCTTGGGCTTAAGCGATTCTCTTGCCTCAGTCTCCCAAGTAGCTGGGACTACAGGCACCAGCCACAATGCTGGCTATTTTTTGGTTGCAGTTGTCATTGTTGTTTAACAGGCCTAGGCCGGGCTTGAACCTGCCACCCTCGGTGTATGGGGCCAGCACTGTAACCATTGTGCTACGGGTGCTGCCCAGCCTCACAGCTTTCTTTTTTTTTTTTTTTTTTGAGACAGAGCCTCAAGCTATCCCCCTGGGTAGAGTGCCATGGCATCACGCTCACAGCAACCTCCAACTCCTGGGCTCAAGCGAGTCTCCTGCCTCAGCCTCCCAAGTAGCTGGGACTACA
>CAUYTI010109746.1:0-37769 GCA_963575145.1 Galago senegalensis | reverse complement strand
GCCTGCCACAACGCCCGGCTATTTTTTGGTTGCAGCCATCATTGTTGTTTGGTGGGTCCGGGCTGAGGATTCGAACCCGCCACCTTAGGTGTACGTGGCTGGCGCCTTAGCCGGTTGAGCTATAGGCGCCGGGCCGTAACTAAACTTTTAATAATGCCAGCTCTTTTGTCCCATCAAGCTTACAGATTCCTTAATAATAACTTGTATCAAAGAGTGTGGAGAAGAAACCAGGGGAAAGAAAGGAACTGTTCAAAAGAGATTCTGACGGGGAGAAGCAAAGTCTGAGGATGGCATTTTGGCAAAGGGGAGGAAAGTAGGAAATCATTAGAATTCACAGTCTGACATCAGAGGAAGGTAAAGGAACGCTGTGACTACAGAAGAGAGTTACAGGCACAGAGATTTCTCAGGGACGGAAGGGATGGTGGAGATGAAGCTTTGTGTGTCAGGAGACGTTTACATGAAGTCACGTGGCAGCTCTGACCTTAGTGTGCAACGTATTTCAACTTGTTCTTCCTTAACAGAGGTTAGATAAAGGCAGACTAAGAAAGGCTGATGGATTTTACAAGCATAAGTTTTGTAACTTTCTATTTGTTTCTAAAGTTCTTTCATCAGAGATCCCAAGTGGACACAGAGATCACGCTGTGACTTTTTCTCCACCTGTCACCTCTTTTTGCTTAGGATTGCTCTAGGTCACGTGTCCATGCTTCTTTCTGGAATTTTCCTACAGAGAAGTGGTTCACAATTTTTTTATTTATTTATTTTTGCTGTTTTTGGCCGTGGTTGGGTTTGAACCCGCCACCTCCGGCATATGGGGCTGGCGCCCTACTCCTTTGAGCCACGGGCACCACCCCAGTGGTTCACAGTTTTTATGGTGAAAAATAGCACGGCAGAGTGGAAGTTGCCTTCCTAGGAACCTGCCAACAGCGGGAAGATTAATTGACTCGTTGAATACCACACTAGAAAAACATTTTTCCTTGGCAGGCACGGTGTCTTATTAGGTCAAGATAGGTCAAGAAATGTGTGAGTTATATATGTTTCATAAGACCCAGGGCTCATACCAGTGTAAGTTAACACAAGAAATGCCACGTGAGTTGTATTCAAACCAACTGCAGCTTGTTTGAGAATTAGACCACGTTGCCCTTTGGAGGCAAGGTTGTCCTAAAACAAAAATGCAGTTTAGTTCTGGCAGACTCTGAATGATTAGAACATACAATGTAATAGCAACAAACTTTTATCTGAGACAGTGTGAAGGATTTTTAAAAAATTCTGTGAAATTGGTTTTTTTTTTTTTTTTTTTTTGGTAATAACTTGTATGTGTCAGTTTCCTGCAGATCACCCTTGCGTGACCTGGTTGGGTGAACACAGGGAGAGAATTGTGTACAGTAAGTAACCCCACACTTATAGCTGGCAATGATTCCTATCTGGAACCCAGCTGAAAAAAAGAAGGGGAGGAGGAGAGGGATGAGGAAGAAGAGGAACTTTGAATACTAAAATAGGTATTTGTTCTTTTGTGATATCACAAATAGTTCTGAGTAACCCAAACTAGATATCAAAAATGTACTTTCCTTGATGAGTCCCTCAGATGACCCTGGCTGAGGGCATGCTCTGCCAGAAGCTATCCTAGCTTGTCTTTATCCTGTATGGATGCTTACAGAGAGTGGCCAGGTGCATGTCAAGGTCACATGCAGGTGTGCGGCTGGGCTGGGATTCTAAGCCAGGCAGCCTGACTCAGGAGCCTGTGTTCTTCTTAACCACTGGGCTCTTCTTGAAGGCCTGACAATTGTGGCTACTTTGCTTTCCTGCCAACTTCAAATTAAAGAGGCGTTTAGATGAAGAAAGGAGGCCTGCTGGAAGCAGGGACGTCAATTCTGGTAAAAACGGAAGTTGGACAAGTCATCAAAGTGGTTGTGAGAACTTCTCCTTCCCTGCAAAAGAACCAGCACACGCTGGCACTGTTTATTTTAAAATTTTAGATTGATTTGAAGGTACTAATGCTTAGGTTACGTTGCTTTCATTTCTGAGGTAAAGTTCAAGTTGTAGTTGAGCCCTTCACCCGGGACAGTGCTGAACACCCTCACATTGTGCACATGAGATGAGAACTTGATGCCGGTGCTACTTAATGCAAGACTTGTCACCATGCGCCTTTCACCGTCCACCACGGTTATCCTGAGTTATCCAGTGAAATCATCTTCAGCTGTATCACAGAAGAAAACGCATTACATTTTATCTAAAACAGCATAAACCATAATGTTACTTGTACTTTCGCTTCTGTGGATTCTCCCTCCAGGATGGTCCCAGATGTTGGAGACTATATTCTAACAGCTTCCAGCAAAACATCACTGCTAGAAAGCAGATGCTTGGGCCTCATCCCAGACCTCCTGAATCCGAATCCCTATTTTGACTAAGTCCCTAGGTGTATCCTGCGCACATTAAATTTTGAGAACTATTGTCCTAATCATCACTACCTCACTTTAGAGCATGCGTGCTCACTTGATAATGTATCTCCTCCGTGCAAGGTGGCAGGTAGTGGTTCTCAGTTTTACACATTAGAATCACTTGAGATTTTTAAAGAATCCCAGTGCTCAGAGTAACCCACAGGCCAGTGACATCAAAAAACTCTGGAGGTGGGTTCCAGGCACTGGGAATTTCTAGAGCTGCTCATGTGAACATGCAAACCACGGCCTGAGACTTAGAAAGTATAAGGGAGTCAGCAGCCCAGTCTCTGTCAGAAGCCGGGCAAATGGCCTCTGTTTCTCACTTCCATGGCTTCCAAGCTTAGGTCCTTTTCATATCTTTGGCAGTTGCTGCAGGTCCAGATCCCGCAGTGGGAGTTCATGGCTAAAGCCAGAGTTGGAGAACCTCCCATCCCTCATCTGTTAGGTCCTGCTCGCTTTCTGTTCTGTGTGGGATGTTGGAGGGTAGTCGGGAGCCATTGCAGTGAACCAAGGTAGATGAAGAAGGATAGGACATTCCTTATGAGTTCTTCTGAGTTTAAGCTGATCAGTTCCAAATCCCTTGGTGCGAATTCCATCATTTTTCATTTTGTATCGCAGGCTCTCAGCTTGGCGTCTGGAGCTACTTAGCAACCTTCGCATTTTCTTAAAAAAATATTTTGCTTTGTTGCTGCTCTGCATGAACCCTCTCCCAAGATCTAAACATGGCTCAGCATATTCTAGAAGAAAGCTTTTCGGCATCAAGCTGTGTACTGCTTTCCTTGGGAGCATCAAACACAAACACATTGCCTTTTCCATAGTATGGTAGGAAGTCTGCCTCCCAGCCCTCTGCCTCTTACTCTCCATTCTTCCCTTCTGATCACTGAAAGAGCTTCTCAACCCTCCCCCTGACACATAGACACAAACCCCACCCCAGCAAACAGAAGGCTTTTTATAGGGTTCTCTTAACTTTCCATAACACAAAATAATGCTTTCTGTGGTTTGTCTGTATACTTATAACTCAAGCCCTATATTTACCACGTGGCCTTAAACCAGGCAGTCCCCAAATGTCTATATAGAATGTGTAGTTCTCTCTATATAATTGTATCTTTCTTGAGTTATGGTATAACAGCAATTATGCTTGTTAAATTATAGACATGGAAATGATTATAAATCAAGAAATGAATGCAGTTGCATTTCTGAGGTTCTTAATAAGGGAGTTTTTTGAATTTGAGGCTTGCGGGATATGAAGTGGCTCATAGGTAACCTCAGTTTATACTACCTTGGAGTTTGACAGTTGAGTGAGCATGACACCCTAGGACCGAACTCATAGAAGTAGGTGTTTAAAGAGGGCACAAGAGGATATAGGTGGGCTCCTAGCAACCTACTTAGAATCTCTGCTGCTCCCGTTACGTTCTGTGAGTAATTTCCCGGAGAAATTTCCCATGCTTGGAAGCATGTTTTCTGGTCATGGACTTCTGCAGATTGTGATTGGTGAGGACCCCATTAAGGTGATATAAAACAGTGCTCAAGGCTGGAGATGCCTGGCCCTGTGGGCTTTGGTGGTCTTAGGGCAGTAGGGGTTTGAGGTCTTGGAACACTTGAGGCCATTTCTGGATGGTCACTGCAGTGTGGGGTGAGGAGGGGGTCCGTGTGCTGTGACTGGGACACTCTAGTGTGGACTGCCCTACGTTGCATCTCTTAACTATCCTGTTCTGTTTCATATGTGCCTCCAAGTGAATCTTTCCTTGAAGGAGCATGATTTTTTCCTTTCTTTCTTTTTCTTTTTTTTTTTTTTTTTTTTGCAGTTTTTGGCCCAGCACCAGGTTTAAACCCACCACCTCCGGTATATGGGGCTGGCGTCCTACTCCTTTGAGCCCCAGGCACTGCTCAGAATGAACATGATTTTTTCCTTTCCTATTCCTTTCTTTCTCTCTCCCTCCCTTTTGGAGACAGGGTCTTGCTATGTCACCTGGGCTAGAAATGCAGTGGCATCACCATAACTCACTGCAACTTCAAACTCCCAGGGCTCAAGCAGTCCTCCTGCCTCAGCCCCCTAAGTAGCTGGGACTACAGGCACCCGCTACAATGCCTGGTTAATATTTCTATTTTTAGTAGAAATGAAGCTTCACTCTTGCTCAAGCTGATCTAGAACTCCTGAGCTTAAGCAATCCTCCTGCCTCAGCCTCCCACAGTGCTAGGGTTACAGGCGTGAGCCTCTATGGCTGGCTGAATTTTTTTTTTTTAAAGGAAAGTTTCCCTCTGTGGAGCCTTTAAAACATGGCTTATGTGATGTTAGGATGTGTGAATCTGTCCCTTATGCTTTATACTGCTTGACTCAATGTCCCAGTATGTTTGATAGTGTGTGCTTCTGCAGGTACCTTTGAGGTGACATTTTGCAAAGTTCGGGTGTTAGGACCATATTGACTCCCTATGTCTTGACCAGATGAGGGTTTTATTCACGCTTCTTCAGACTCTAAAATAGATGGGCTTGGATCCCAAAAGAAATCACCTTAATGATGAGGGAAGGCACCTTTATTCCTCGAGGAAAATACACAAAGGGGCTCATCAATCTTTCTACCACCTCAGATGACCTTCCCAACTATGAGGATGGAGAGTCCAGGTTTGAAAAAGGGAAGATTAAGGGGTTATTTGATCAAAATGAAGCTCAAGTCTCCACTTGAGCTTTAGGCGGGGAGGGGGGACGCAAGAGGAGCTCTGTAGTAGAAACTTCCTTTTTCTGTAAGACTTTACCCTTTCTGTGGCGATGGTGATATTTGCTCCTTGCATGACTTAGAACTGAGGGTTGTTTGTAATCTCAGACCTTCAGGGTGACAGCTATCTGAGGATGTGGAGTGTGTTCCCTGATCTTTTCTGGGCATACACAAGTCATGCTTACAGTTATCACTTATAGAAATGGGTTTATGTTGCAATTGCTTTTTTCCACCCTCATCACTCCACAGTGTGTGGATCCATTTCTCTTACAGGATGGTAGTTCATCGTATGGTGGCATTGAAAGTCATTGATTATTTGAGAGCTGTTTATAAGGAAATGAGCTGATGCCCTCTGTTCTGGCACATTCAAGTTTCATACTGAAGATGCTAATTTCAAGTATATCAAGTTTCACCAAAATGATTCAGATGGTGAGGATGATCTAGCAAAACCAGATACAGCATAGTAGTCTGGAAGTTGTCAGACGTGCCCTTTTGAGGGACCACCCTCTTGTTACCTTCCACTGCAGGGTCCTCCAGAAGCCTCTGGCTCTCCGAACTTCAGTGGAGGGAGGATGGGGCTTTGATCGAATTCTGACTGTCTGGCTGTGATCATTTTCTGCTTCACAAAGAGCAGAGCAAACGGGAGCAGGCTTAGTTTACAGCCCAGGGGATTTGCTTGACATCAGGGTGAATGTTTTGACTAGGGAGTACTATGGAAACCCTGGGGTACTCTTCTCTAATCAGCCTTTAAAACAGGATGCCATCCCTGAGCTGCTGATTTAATCTCTTTAAATGCCTTTGATAGTTTCTTGCTCCAATTATTTACTTTAGAAAGGAGGGGGGGGAGTCTCTTTCCAGGTATGGTTTTTAAAGAAGGTGCCTCTGTTTGTGCTCAGAGCCTGTCACCTCACTCTGGGGAGCACTAAGGACCCCCTTTTGCCACCAGCTGGCTTCTCTTTTGCTTTCCCTGAAGATGTGCTGTGCCCCAGGATGGCAGAATGGGGAGGTGAAGTACCAGTTTCCTCACTGAGTGAAGAGCTGTTGACCATGGCGACCTTTCCCTTCCTACAAAGCAGGATCCAGTTTCTTGTGACGACACTCAGAGTAACAAAGTGGGGGGTGGGGGGTGAGGTGACATCAGTTGAGCGTCCTCATAAAGCTGCTTTCGGGACTTATCCTACTGTACTGAGCTTAATGTCTCTTACACTCACTAAAATTTTTATCACAAACTTACATTTCAATATGTGCATTTCCTTTTGAATTTATTTTGTGGACCAAAGAAATTCTGTTCAGCCCTCTCTAAGGTTCCTTGTGAAAACTTCACGTGCAGATTCGCCTGCTGCAGCCTCGCTGCTGTTACTATTCTGCTACCAGGGGCTGGGTCCGTATTTGGCTCTGTTCAGAGATGCCAAGGGATGTGGTAAAACGAGAGGGTTAGCGGTACAATCTAGCTATGTCTGTTTTAAAAAACAACAGCTTGCTTTCTTTTTTTTCCCCCAGCCAGACTACCTACATATAAGGATGGGGTTTCTCGTGAATAACACAGATAATTATCAGGTTTTCTTTTTTCTTACCACCCTTTCCCATGTTTGGGCAGTCTGCTTAACAAAAAAGTATGGCTGTTCCTTGGAGTTCTGTGCGTTAGTTACATCAACAGGCTGCCCATTAGTTCGCTGCTAGAGTCTAAGTTTCCCTTCCTTACAAGTTAGCCCGCCTTATCTTCGTTTTAACCTGCGCTCATTTGGAAGGAATTTTAACCAGGCTGGGGTTGTAATTTGATGGAGGAAAGTGAGTTTCCACCGCAGCTCTTGCTTTTCAATGAATGTTCTTTGCATGCCTCATGATGGTGTAAAAACAAAAATTCCTTTTTGGAGGGTGAAAAGGAAAACAGACTGGATCTTTCAGATTGTAGCTTTTAATTATGAACATATCAAAGATGCCAAAGTAAAGAGAAGACAGTAATGATTTTCATATTCTGATCACCAAGATTCTGCTACATGTGCTTTCTCTGCCCCCTTTATCCTTTGCTCTCAAGTTCTCTAAAGCAGTGGTTCTCAACTTTCCTAATGCTGCAGTGTATTTTCATTGTTAAAAAGGGGTCGCGACCCACAGGTTGAGAACCTCTGCTCTAAAGCAGAGCAAATCTTAGCATTTTACCACTACACATTTCAGTATTCACCACAAGAAACATGTTATTGGCTCGGCGCCTATAGCTCAACCAGCTAAGGTGCCAGCCACATACACCTAAGGTGGAGGGTTCAAATCCCCAGCCCGGACCCGCCAAACAACAATGACGGCTGCAACCAAAAAATAGCCAGGTGTTGTGGCGGGTGCCTGTGGTCCCAGCTACTTGGGAGGCAGAGGCAGGAGATTTACTTGAGCCCAGGAGTTGGAGGTTGCTGTGAGCTGTGATGCCATGGCACTCTACCCAGGGGGACAGCTTGAGGCTCTGTCTCAAAAAATAAAAAATAAAAATAAATGTATCTTCAGTAATCATAAATAATAATGTACACATTCATTATATTCCTGCCTTATTCCATGAAGGAATTGAGAAAATAGCTAGAATAAAACAACATAGTCAGAATATAAATAAAATTAGAAAATCAGGACCATGGAAAAATAGGAACCATGTCAAATCAAAGAAGGCTTATAATTTTTTTTTTACATTGAGACAGTTTCAATTTGTCACACTCAGTAGAATGCCGTGGCATTATAGTTCATGACAACCTCAAACTCTTGGGTTCAAATGATTCTCTTGCCTCAGCCTCCCTAGTAGCCGAGACTACAGGCACCCACCACAATGCCTAGCTATTTTATTGTTTGTTTGGTTAGCAGCCCAGGCCAACTTCAAATCCACCAGCCCCGGAACATATGGCCAGCACCCTAACCACTGAGCTACAGGCGCCCAGTCTGTTGTGTTGTTTTTTTTTTTTTTTTGAGACAAGAGTCTCACTTTGTTATTCTCAGTAGAGTGGTATGGTGTCATAGCTCACAGCAACCTCAAACTCATGGGCTCAAGTGATTCTCTTACCTCAGCCTCCTTTAGTAGTTGAGACTACAGGCACCTGCCATAATGCCTGGCTATTTTTAGAGGCAGAGTCTGGCTCTTGCTCAGGCTGTGCTCAAACCCGTGAGCTCAAGCAAAACACCCACTTTGGGCTGGGTGCGGTGACTCACACCTGTAATCCCAGCACTTTGGGAGGCTAAGGTGGGCAGATCACCTGAGCTTATGAGTTTAAGACCAGCCTGAGCTAGAGCAAGACCTCATCTCTAAAAATAGCCAGGAATTGTGGCAGACACCTGTATTCCCAGCTACCTGGGAGGCTGAGGCAAGAGAATCAATTGAGCCCAGGAGTTTGAGGTTGCGGTGAGCCATGATGCCATGACACGCTATTTGGGGGGAGCAGCAAAGTGAAACTCTGTCTCAAAATAAAAATAAAAGAACAAAACACCCACCTTGTCTTCTCAGAGTGCTAGGATTATAGGCACGAGCCACCTCCCCTGGCCTGAGCTTTATGATTGTTATACTTAATACACCAAACATAATTTTAGCTAAGTTTGTGCAGCTCTTAGCAGAATGCTTAACATATGTAAGTATGCAAGAAATGTCAGATAGTACAAGTATTATTAATTAGAGCAATAAAAATTACTGACTTAAATTCCCTTTTAGAACTTAGGGTTCTGAATTCTTATTAATATTCTTCATTTTTAGATCCCAGTAAGGATAGACTGAGAGGTCTGCCTAAGATGTTTACTTTTACCTGAAAATCAATCTGTATATCCCTTAATTAGCTGGAAGTTAGTTTGTTGGAATAAAAACTGTCAAAGGTAAAAAAAAAAAAATGAGTGTATGCCTGTGTAAATTAACATATTATATATTATGGAGTTTTTTGGGGGTTTTTTGTGTTTTTTTTTTTAGCTGGGGCTAGGTTTGAACTCACCACCTCCAGTATGTGGGGCCAGTGCCCTACTCCTTTGAGCCACAGGCGCTGCCCTATTTTTTTTTTTTTTTTGAGACAGAGCCTCAAGCTGTCCCCCTGGGTAGAGTGCCATGGCATCACAGCTCATAGCAACCTCCAACTCCTGGGCTTGAGGGAGTCTCCTGCCTCAGCCTCCCAAGTAGCTGGGACCACAGGCACCCGCCACAACGCCCAGGCTATTTTTTGGTTGCAGCCGTCATTATTGTTTGGCGGGCCTGGCTGGATTCGAACCCACCACCTTAGGTGTATGTGGCTGGCGCCTTAGCCACTTGAGCCATAGGCACTGAGCCTGGACGCTGTCCTATTATGGAGCTTTTTAACAAGATTCAATTATATTTTGTACTGTAGTAACTAAAAAAATTTTTTATTTTAGAACGTTTTGTTAATTTCTTCTAATGGTTTCTTATAACAATTTTGTGAATTCCTTCTTTGTTAATTTCTTCTGGCTTTATTGGTAAGTTTTCACTTGTTATTTTTGGTATAGAACACTATTACTGTCATCAGCTTATTATAGTTTCCAAAAAGCCATAATGCTTCCCATAGGCAACTTTCGGAATAACACAGTATGCTCTCTGATCTTATTACCTTATGAGATTCATAAGATGTCTTTGGCATTTAGAAGTATCTTCTTCATTGAGTGAAAACTGAGATAAGAAAAAGTACAATATAATTATTGACTTGGCATAATTACTTTTCAGGAAGCTGAAGAAATGCACATCAAAGCAATTCAGATTAAAGAGCAACTTCTTGGTCAAGAAGATTATGAAGTAGCCCTTTCGGTGGGACATCTGGCTTCTTTATATAATTATGACATGAACCAGTATGAAAATGCTGAGAAACTTTATTTGCGGTCTATAGCAATTGGTATGTTACCTTTCAGTTTTCTTTAGTTGCTTGCTTAGAGATCAACATGTCTTACATGTTGTGTAAAGGAAATGTTATTACGAAGATTTAAATAGCTTTAACACTGCTAAGGATATTCAGGAACCACCTCAAAATTATCTGGAACAGTTTGGTTTTTTGATGTTGAACATAGTAGTAATAGTAAGCGGTATGACAGTAGAGTGTCGAGTGAAGGCAGAAGTAATTATTTTAGGATGGACACGATGGCTCCCGCCTGTAATCTCAGCACTCTGGGAGGCCAAGGTAGGTAGGTTGTCTGAGCTCAGGAGTTTGAGACCAACCTGAAGCAACAGTGAGACCCCATCTCTAAAAAGAAAATAGCCAGGCCTTATGGCAGACACTTGTCAGGAGGCTGAGGCAGGAGTATCACTTGAGCCCAAGAGTTTGAGGTTGCTGTAAGCAATGGACACCACAGCACTCTACTGAGCATGACAAAATGAGACTCTGTCTCCAAAAAAAGTAGTTATTTTAAATTATTTGTGCAATTACTATCCCCACGTCCTTCCCTTCCTTTCTCCTATAAGACTTTAACATCACAGATCAAAACAGGTACTTATTACCTGTTTTTGAACTTGATGTCGATGGAGTCATACAAGGTATTTTTTTATGTGTCTGGCTTCTTTTGGTGAAAATAAATTGTGAAATCTGTGATCTTGTGTGTCACTGTCACTCATTCATTTCTAGTACTAGCTGTTGGCTAATAATATCATCATTTATCCAGGCCACTGCTAACAAACGTTTGGAACTTTTGAATTATTTCCTTTTTTTTTTTTTTGAGACAGTCTCACTAGACATAGTGAGAGCCCTCAGTAGAGTGCTGTGGCATTACAGCTCACAGCAATTTTCTTGCCTCAGCCTCCCAAGTAGCTGGGATTACAGGCACCCACTGCAATGCCCGGCTCTTTTTGGTTGCAGTTGTCATTTTTGTTTAGCAGGCCTGGGCCGGGTTCAAACCCACCCGCCTTGGTGTATGTGGCTGGCGCTCTACCCACTGAGCTACAAGCAGCACCGAGTTATTTCCATTTCAGGGCTATTACAAAAGAAGATGCTGTGATCATCATCTTATGAAATACCTGTTAAAACTCTTGTCCTTTTTTATATTGCATTGTCTTGTCATTTTCTTACTGACTTATAGAAGTGCTTTATATACTATGACTATCAGGAGCCTTTTGTTGGATACATGTATTGCAGATAACCTTCTTTTATTCTACTCATTTTTTTTTGTTGTTGTTGTTTTTTGAGATGGAGCCTCAAGCTATCCCCCTGGGTAGAGTGCCATGGCATCACGCTCACAGCAACCTCCAACTCCTGGGCTCAAGCGAGTCTCCTGCCTCAGCCTCCCAAGTAGCTGGGACTACAGGCGCCCGCCACAATGCCTGGTCATTTTTTGGTTGCAGCCATCATTGTTGTTTGGCGGGCCCAGGCTGGGGATTTGAACCTGCCACCTTAGGTGTATGTGGCTGGCACCTTAGCTGCTTGAACCGCAGGCACCGAGCCAAGCTCATTGTCTTCTATGGGCTTGGTTTGTGATGGCCCCAAACAATTATAATAGTGACATTAGTGATAATTGACCACCAATCGCCATAATGGACGGATATAATAAGAATGACAAAATTTGAAATATTGCAAGACTTACCAACGTGTGACATAGAGACACAAACAGAGTGTGCACTCCTGGATAAATTGTGAAATTAGACTAGTTTAATTCAGCACTGTCACAAACCTTCAATTTGTTAAAGTTGCACCATCTGTGAAGTAAAATAACACTAATCACAAAAACATGAACTATGCCTGTATTTTAGAGTGTCAAGGCTGATAGACAGTGTATTACCTCAGAAGCAATGGGAGAAAGAGCCAGAGAAGAAAAAATACAAGTTTGTGGTTTTGATCTATTTTTGGATGAGTGTGTTATGAACTTTCATTAGAGCAGGAGATATTGAAGCTCAAGAACACTGGATTGAAAAATGAATTGAGGTAATAAAGTAGAAATAAGAAGTATCCCAGGGGATACTTAGGCCTTCATGTGGCTTCTATTTTCTCTGAAAAGTAGCTTATAAGGTGCTCCGCTGATTCTTCATGACCCAAAAGAAAAAAAAAGAAATACATTAACCAAGGCAATCCAGTAATGGAAAATGTTTCTAGGATAAAAAGTAGTAACTGGCTGTGGATATTTAATGTTTTCCCCCCATAACTAGACTGCCAATGTTGGGTTAATGATTCTGAAAGTGTCAGCCAATTCATCAGCATGACATTGTAGATGGATAGAAAATGAACTGATGGGTGTTATCCTCATTCTTTATATGCAATATCTTCACTTTATGACACCGAGATAGTGAAGTGGATTTCCTAATTTTCACAGAATATCTTTAATTTAGTAGGTGGCTGTCATCATTATTCAAAACTAACCCAATGAGAAACATAATGTATACTTTCCATTCAAGGGCTCTGTTTATCAAGTTTTCTTAATCTTATTTAAAAATATGTATTCTTCAATAATAATGATCCATCGTCTTTGTTAATATAGCAGAATTAAAGTTTTAGTAGATAGCACAACTCACCTATGCAAAAAACCATAAAAAACTCCTCTTTAAATACTAACTGCTCTAAATAGGTTAAAGAGGGCAGAACATAGTGAACTGACAGATGCCTTTGTTTGGAAACATTTTTAAATATCCTAGTTGTTATTAGATGCATGATCAGTTTTTCATATTAGTCTAAACCATGGGAGCGTGTTTGAGAGTTGTCTAATGACCTTGTGGAAATAGATGTATGTTATTTTCGACATGTCTGTGCAGGATCTCATGTTATACTGTCCTCAAGGCCTGTTAGAAGGTCAGTGGTCTGCTCTGGGCCTTAATTCAGGAGTGTGGCAGGACGGAGGAAACATGGTGCCACTTGTGATGGCTGAGTCTGAGGATGTCAGTATTGGCTTCTCTTCTTAAAGTTTTTGAATTAGTTTTTTTTTTCTCCATTCCCTGACTCTACTGTTCCTCCACCAGCACCATCACTGTTACCAGTGTAAGTTTCTTGAGTTCTCTCTACATTGTCTTAACCAGGGGTACAGATAACTCTGTATTCACAATGATATATAATTGACACAGAAAGGTAGAACTCAAAACTAATGTCTGGCTGAAGGCCAAGAGGGTTCTGGGCTCTGTGCAGCAAAGAATTTAAGTGGCAGCAAAATGTATTAAACAAACAAACAACCAGCAGGCTACAGAGCAGCCCTGCACATTGGTGGAGAACTCTATTTGTAGCTATCACTTGGTTATATGCTAAAAAGGGATTATTCATGGGTTTTCAGGGAGAAAGGGCAGAGATTCCAAGAATGGGTGTTCTTTCTCTTTCCATACTAAATAAAGTAACTTTACAGGTTGTCAGAGTGCTGGTGGGAATATTTTTAGCACGTAAATACATTTTAAGCAGCATTTAACAGGCAGTAAGGGCAAGCCAGATTCATTTTCATCACCCTTTTGGTTCTCACTGGACTTAACGGGGTGCTTTATTGCATCCTATTTTTCTCAGAGACCTCAGTCTGTGTCTTCTAAGCAGCATAGTCTGTCAATTTTTTATCACATAATCAATTAAATGCAGACTTTCCCCCATACTCTCCTGGATCTGGTAATGTCTAGCATCCCAGTACAAGATAATATACAGGCCAGAGAGTTTTTAAAAAAAAATGAAAATTGTAACCTCACAAAAATTTCCACCTTTAAAGGAGAAGAATCCCATCAGTATAAACAATATAAAGAAAAAAGGCATAACTGGATGTGTTCCTCAAGATGCATGCAATAGTGTGCTATAGAATGCCTAAGAAATTCTAAACATTACATTTTCTTATGAAATGTCATTAGAAAATCAGCGTTTGAAGTAGACCTTAATTTCTGAACTAGTATTGGCTGGGCATAGAATTTGGCAAATGGCTAAGGAGCTTGTTCTATTTTCCGAAAAGGAAGCAATTTCAGGTAAGGCATAGAAAGAGGTAAAAGACAGTGCATGTATGATAAAATATGGTTCTACTGAAGACTGTTAATTGTATAATGGGAAACATAGAATAAAATATGCTATGGCTTGAAAAAAAACTGATCATGGAAATTACTTAGTGCCAAACTTAGGAGTTTGTTCATTTATCCATGTGCAGTTAGTTACAGGTGATGGTTATTGAGTGGAGCTGGGACCTAATCAGAATTTTGTTTCAAGTGGTCCTGTTTGGAATACATGGGTATTTGGAGGGACAGAGATAATGGAAGGCCATTTAACTTCCCTCATCCTGCCTTTACTTAGTTTAGATTTCAAAATCCAATTAGTAACCTTGTACTTTTAGAACATTAATCGGTCTTGTGCAAGGCTAGTCTTAAGATATATGGTGAAGTACTTGGAACTTTTTCTTAATTATTTATTGCTTTCTCTCTAACAAATATTCTCACTGCTCAACCTTGGCTACTGCTTGGAAGTAGCAAGGTTACTCTTTTACTTTCACCTAATAAAAATTCCTTGTTCCACTCTTTATGTCAATGTGAAAAATCACTAATTTTATAAATGAAATGTAATTTAATCATAACCTTTGTCAACCATCTACTGGTGCCCTAAATTATTGTAATTTTAATCTCAGCAGCAGAGCAAGATCAAACAAAAGATGTTACAGTCTGTTCAGGCTATGACAGCAGATTACCATAGCCCAGGTGTCTTAAAAATCAGAAATTTAACACCAAAACTTATTTCTCCTATCGAAATATAGCTTTGGACCAATCTATCAATTTCTTTCAAAACTCTATAAGGTAGAATTTAGAGATCAGGATACAAGAACTGTTGGGTTCTGGCAAAGCCGTCCTCCTGGCTGCAGAGGGCCCTCTTCTCACTTATGCCCTGGTGGTAGAGAGGAGAGGCAAAAGTTCTGTGTCTTCTCATAAGAGCACACACTAATCTCATGATATGGGCTTATTGGGTAGATAGTCAGGATCTCCATTTTATTCAGGGAGACAAAAGGTGGATCCCCGGACTCCTGTCTTGGTCTATTTTATCTTAATCCTGTCTTGAGAAATTACTCACAGCAGGTGAGGAGGGAATGCTCTACCAATATACTAATCAGAGCTTAGCAGGCCAACCAACTACAAAGGAATGCAGAGGATTCTCTGGCCCATCTGTAAAGTCACATAGATATGATAGAGTCTGGATGGTAACCTGAAACAACCTCCTGACTGATGATTATGTCATGAGCTTAAATCTACATTGCAGTTCACACCTCCAATGGACTTTCACAGAGGCTCATGAGAGGTCCACATGTGCAGTAAGACTTTGTGTTTCCAAGGTGACCTCTGAAAAATGTAACAGGCCCAATCCAGACAGTATAGAATAGTACCCCAGGCCATAACTAAGGGCTTTTTTTACTACGACAAGGGAAAGGCCAAGGCCAAACCACTGTCTATTATGAACATATCTTGTTCTGTTATTCTATCTTTTTCTTCCTCAATAAACTTTGTTTCCTACTTGCCTTGCTTTGGTGGGTCTCATCGTTTTTCCGTGAATAGCACACCAAGAACCAAGCATGCAGACAGCTGCCTGAACCTTGAAAGGCCCCTCCCTCCTTATGCAATCACCTCTCAAAGAGTCTCCAACTGTCATCACATTGGTGACTAGACATTCAACATAAGAATTTTGGAAAACATAAATATTTAGTTCATAGAACATGTGCTGTTATCTTACAGGGGATGGGTAGCTGCAAAATCCGCCGAGATGTTTTACTATCATCAATTCGGGGAACGTAATTCCGAGTTTCATTCCCACTGATTAACATAACACATACGATATATAATGTAGAACCACACATTACTAGATCCGCTATTCTAAACTTACAGAATATTTTCATGAGACACACAAATTACATTGACTTAAACATCTATCGTCCACAATAACTACATGTCTATGAAAATGATGTTTGCATATGAAAGGGTTTATAAGGCCTTTTCTCTGCCTACTTTAACGTAACAACAACACAAGGCATTATGATTGCATATCTCATTTTAAATTATTGCAAAAATAAGAATAGATCATTACAGACTTGCAGAATTTTTATTTGCAAATGAAGTTTTTCGTGGTGGATTGCTTTTTTTAGAAGTAGAGGGAAAATAATTCAAGTTTATTAAGTTCAACAACACTATTAGCTTCTGCTAATTGCTTTCTTGACCCTGCTTTCTCCTTTCTTCCTGTGATCCTGTTCCACACTAACTAAATCACTTAAACTCTCTGACAAGGAAGTAAACAAGGGGTGGGTTTTTTCAGAAAGTCATTAGGGATGAATAAAGATACGACATTTTTGCATATTGAAAAATTGTTTTCACCAGTTAGTAGGATTGCTTAATTAATTTAATTAATGCCATTTATCAAACTAATCTTTGAATTATAAGCATGCACTCCTTGAAATTATGATACAATTAGAATTTTGTATCACAGCTATATTTTTAGAGTTGTTACATTTATGAAATATATGCAAAGTCTCTAGTTTAAATAAAAATATGTGTGTAGAAGCAAACTATATATATGCATATTAAAGATGTAAAACAAAGATATTAGAGAATTATAAAAACTTATTTAAGAATAAAATAAAATTGAATCTAAGCATTTATTAGGGTAAATTTGTCAGTGTAGCATTTAAGCTTTCCATAAAAATAGGAAAAAAGGTTAGCAAAAGATTAAAGTAAATTGCAAAACTTCAATTACTTTGTATGGTTGTTCACATATGTGCAAGTTTATCTGGACTTTTTTGTATCAAGTTTAATATTTTTTTAGAGAAAGGGTCTTGCTCTGTCACAGAGGCTGAAGTGCAGTGGTGGGCCCATAGGTCACTGCGACCTAAAATTCCTGGTCTCAAGTGATCCTGATGCCTCAGCCTCCTAAGAAGCTTGGGGTACAGATCTGTGTTCTACAGTGCTCAAATAATATTTCTCAGTTTTTGAAAACAGGGGTCTCACTGTGTTGCTCATCTGGAACTCCTGACCTCAAGCCAACCTTCAGCTTCAGCCTCCCCCATTGCTGGGACTCTAGGCCTGAGCCACCATACCCAGCAATCTTGCTTTATTCTGTGATGTATTTTTGAGAATCAAGAGGAGTGGACTGGTCACCTATTTGTTTTCTCCCATATTTATGATCTTAAGTAATCAATTTCAAATCTAATTTTAAGATATTAGTTGCATAACGTAAAAACATATTACATGACACACATATATCTATAAAATTTTTAATAAATAAATGGTCCTAAAGTTAGAACTCAGTTTAAGATGTAGGGAAAAAAAGCAAGCATGATGAAGCCTCATGATGTCCTTTAGAAGTGACATTTTTCTCTCCCTTCAACCTGGATAACCACTATTTTTACTTCAGTGTTCCACACTCACTGGTATTCATTTGAATGACATACGCAAACCCACACAGACACACCACACACACAATATGTGTTTTTGATTTGACAATTTATTTTTTAGTTTGCATCGTGAGTAACCTGTGATGAAAAATATTATATGACTTAGTTATTTTTAATTTAATGACTTATTGTGTGAACGTACCTGAATATACTTACTTACTCTTCTGTTAAGGAATATTTGACTTGTCTGCACACACTCACTTTCATGAATGTTATCATAAGTATTTTGATATGTTTCTTTTGGTGTCTGCGTGAGAGTATTTGTAGGGGATACATGTAAAGGAATGAAATTAGTGAGGTATGGAAATTTTGCCTTTAATCAGATCCAAAGTATTTTCTATCTGAACAAATGCATAACTGGCTGCACTAATTTACAGCATAATTTACAAAACAACAAGTTCTGCCTCTTTGAATAACTTTCATATATTCATTTTAATTTTCATCACAGTGTATAAAACACTTCTGGTTTTTATTTAGTTTTGTGTATCCATCATTATTAATGTTGAACTTTCCATGGGTTTATTCACACTTCTGTTTATTTTCTTTGAATGTTTGTGTGGGTTGTCAGCTATTTCTTTTCCCTCCCTACGGAGCATTTTTTCTACTGTTGATGATGTGACAATCTGATCAGTTACCAAAATGTATTTCTGTTTTTTTGTTCTTTGTTTTCCTCCTGAGACCAGACAGTTTACATTTCTAAGCCACATTTAGAATGAAGCACATCACGCTGCTGCGCTCTAGCCACTGGGATGGGAGTGGAAGGATGTGTGTCACTTCTAAGATAGATCTGAAAAAAAGTTGTTGACATATTATCACTCGAGTGCTTTCCCATTCTGAAGAGTGAGGTGAGGACACAAGCACAAACTTGGAAAAGAGAGTTTACAATTCTTTCCTAAATATTTTAATAAATACTTTTTTCCAACTCTCATTCACCTCCTCAACATATACATGGATCTATACACAGTATAATGACACACACAGACTAACCACCCCTGCCCAAGACCACTCTGCCTATACCGTAGTAGACGGGAAATACAGCCTTCAATGCATTACATGTCTGAATGTTAATTCTTGTCACCACTGCCTAGCCTCATTCTCCTAACATTAGTGTAGAGTATAATCATTTGTTCAGTATATTGATTTTGTGTGTGCTTTGCCCTGGGTTTTCCTTGGATTAAAAAAAGCCCTTTATTATAATGAAATTTAATATGTCATGCTCCTCCTTTAAGGCATAGCTTGCTTCAGTGTTTCTTAAAACATCATTCTTGTTTTGTAGTTCTTTGCAAAGCATTAAGGTTTTTTTTTTATCATTGAAACCTTTTAAATATGATATAAGGACGAGAAGCAATTTTTCACATAGATAAATTGTCAAACACAGTTTTCCACTAGGTGACCTGTTCCTTGCTGGTATTATAAAATATCAGGAATATTTTACTGTATATTACCTTGTAACATATCAAGCTTTTAATATATGGATAGGCCCATTTCTGAGTCTCTGTGTTGCACTGATATCATACTGTTTGAACATTTTTTTTGCTTAATAGTGTTTATATATCCAGAAGGACGTTTTCTTACACATTTTTTTTTATTCAGTTGTACTTTGTTTCCATGTAAGGTTAAGATTAAATTCCTTAAAAATCTCTTTTGAGTATAACTCAGAATGTCATTATACCTGAAAATAAATTTGAACAAAATAGACATTTATCGTTTGATTCTCTATAGCTCATATTTCTCCAATATTTAAGTTCTTCATAACACATTTCACTAAGGATGTGTGTCATTCCACAGACATTGATATCTTGTTAGATATATTTCTGATTATTTCACATTGTTTGATGCTTTACATTTTCTTTTTTTTTTTTTGAGACAGAACCTCAAGCTGTCCCCCTGGGTAGAGTGCCATGACATCACAGCTCACAGCAACCTCCAACTCCTGGGCTCAAGCGAGTCTCCTGCCTCAGCCTCCCAAGTAGCTGGGACCACAGGTGCCTCCCACAACGCCCGGCTTTTTGGGGGTTGCAGCCATCATTGTTGTTTTGGCGGGCCCAGGCTGGATTCAAACCCACCACCTTAGGTGTATATGGCTGGTGCGCTAGCCGCTTGAGCCACAGGTGCTGAGCTGATGCTTTACATTTTCAGAACTTTTAGAAATAACTTCCTTATAGTCGAGACACAAAAGGAAAGTACATGTTACAATTATAAATTCAAAGGGAATTTCAGAAAATGAAATCCATCTTGAATCAGCAGATTTGAACAATCTAGAATTCAATACATTTTTTTGTAACTGAAATTTTACTAGGTCACGAATCATGCTGCTTTATTCACTAAACATGCTTTATGTTGGATATTATAGCAATGTTAATATGTTATAAAAGTGTTCGTACCTCTTCTTGGACCTCTAAGATTACGAATTTTACAGATTGGCACCAGTTTTCACACAATATCACTTTTATTTTGGCATATGAGCTTAAAGTCTGTTTTATCCTGATAGAATTAGTAGAGAAATCTAGATTTGAAATTTATGAAACAAATACAGGTTATAAAATCTGGATGACATGTTTCTCCAAAGAGTGCCTTAAATGTTTGGGAAAGTATTTATTTTTGGAAAAAAAATTGATGAATACTATATTTCTGAATATGGAGAGGTAAATAATCTAGACCCAATCATTTCTACTGTGGATATAAAACATTATCATCTTTAGAAAACACATATTAATCCTTATCTTTTTATTGTAGGAATTTAATTATAGAGTAAGATAGTCTAGAAGATCTAGCAGACTATAAATATGTATCAATGTTGCCGAATGAGCAGGTCCCAATTCCAGATTGTGATTTCTCTTGGCAAGAAATCCCATGAAGTTAGGGGTTCAATGTCCCTTGGGCCAAATTAGGTCTGTGGTAACTGATCAATACTGTTATTATAGAGACAGGATAACTCACAAAGAAGCCAAACAAACAAACAAAAAAAATATTTTCAGTGATTGTCAAGGATATTTATGATTTCCTTTAAAATACTTTCCCCCTTGTCATCAACTTTCAGACACAATTTTGGCAAAAATAATGATCTCAAGAGATCGTGGGATAAAATGATATTGTATTGTTGATTTAGAAAAAGAACAGTAAATATTTGAAATGAGATCACAGTTTGTGCTCACTTGTAAGCTAAATTTGTTCAAATAGAGGTTTATCCCAAATCTTATAAGGAGTCCAAAGAAATTTCATGGGCAGGGCAGCACATGTGGCTCAGTGGGTAGGGCACTGGCCCCATATACCAAGGGTGGCGGGTTCAAACCCAGCCCCAGCCAAACTGCAACAAAAATAGCTGGGTGTTGTGGCAGGTGCCTCCTAAGACCAGGAGTTGGGGGTTGCTGTGAGCTGTCATGCCATAGCACTCTACTGAGGGTGACAAAGTGGGACTATGTCTCTACCAAAAAATATATATATATTCATGGACAAAGTCATCATTTTTTTTCAGAGAAAATAGCTAGCTTGTATATTTTAAATTCTCTTGGCAAGTGATTGAGTAATGTCCCAGAGTTCTCTGTTATAGAGATCAAGAAGTTATCAGCTAGCTATCTTAACCATAAAGTGGATTTATATCTTACTTTAATAGCAACCTCATAGATCCGCCATAATAAGTTTATGGGAAGGTCAGTCAATGAGTAATACATTTTTCAGTTGTATATGCATTTCAAAGCTTACTAGAGTGTTGGCAAATGATACATCAAAATAGTCATTTAAAATTTGCTGGATATGGCCAGACGCGGTGGTTCATACTTGTAATCTTAGCACTCTGGGAGGGCAAGGGTGATGTGAGTGGATTTCCTGAGCACAGGAGTTTGGGACTAGCCTGGGCAAGAGCTGGACCCCTTCTCTAAAAGTATCTGTGTGTTGTGGCCAGTGCCTGTGGTCCCAGCTACTTAAGAGTCTGAGGCAAGAGAATCACTTGAACCCAAAAGTCTGAGGATGCTGTGAGCTATGATACCACAGTACTGTACCCAGAGTAACAGAGTAGAACATTGACTCAAAATAAAATAAATAAGTAAATAAATAAATAAATAGATAAATAATTTTGTTGGATATCTTTCTAGTATCAATTCATTCTACTGAAAATGTTTTTTTGCTAAATGTTTTGTAAGTGGCTGCCATTGTGACAATGAATCTATTAATCTAGAATATGGTCCTCCGGGAAATCACATTTTCAATAAAACATGATTTTACAAGAGGTCCTTGTAAATTCCTCTTGCTCTTCGATCTGAACTGGTCCTATGTAAACAACATGCAGCCATAAAAAACAAACAAACAAACAACAACAACAACAACAAAAAACCACAGGTCTTTCTGATTGAAAGATTAGAAGCAATGTTGTTGCTTTTTAATTTATTTTTTGCCGGGCAGTGCAGTTTTATTTAGTGTAACCACTACCAGAATGGATTTGAATAACTTAATGTACTTCCTATACTAACATCAGTGACATGTAGTCACTGAGTTTGCAACCAAACTCATCCTATCAAAAGTGCTACATACGTCCTTGCTGAATATCACTACCCACTACCATCACAGTGAAGTAATCCTGGGGGAAGCTATGAATCCATTCCAGCTCCTAGTCCACCCATCAAAGCACTGTTTCTAGGATGAGTTCATGAACTCAATTGTCAGACCTTCATACAACACTACTTCTGATTGCCATCCCCAAAACTGTTTTGAAGGATGGACTAGGTGTTGGCACAGTCCTCAAGGTGAGTAGTGTGATAATGACTCTGGTTGTTGTTGTTTAGCAATGAGGTATACAGAACTTTTTCTCAGATGAGTTCGTGAATTTAGTTGTCTGATCTTATACATTGATTCGTGGCCAAACCATAATATGGTTTCATTTATACTTCCACTTGTCTCTTGCTTATTTTCTAAATAACTTGGTGTTTTGCTATAATTTCAAACTACAACAAAATAAAATAATAAAAAAAAAAACTGCACACATTTGAGAGTGGTAATGATTAATTTTTGCTTTAACCTTTGTAAGTTTCGTAACAGTTTGTTATGTAAGGAGAGCTGCCTAGAACCATCACTAGCACACATGACTATTCTGCTGATGATAGTTGTGGGGAATACAAACATTGATGAAATTCGTACAAGTACAACATAAGTGGTGTTAGAACAAAATCCTTCTTTCCAGCTATATATGCACTCTATGATCAATCAAAAATAATACATATGACTTTAAAGAACAAGAGACTATTAATGAACTGGAAATAGGTTAAGAACATGTAGTATGTGAAAATACTATAGTAAGGAATAAAATAAATAATAAGTAAGTTAACTCACAAAAATTTGTAGTTTCTGAGAATCCTTGTAGGATATCCTTTCCCATGTATCCATGAACAGTGCATACCATATTCACTTCTATTATTGACTTCAAGTGATAAGAATTTTGCAATCTTTCATGAAGTACATACCATCGTTTTATTTCTAATTTGTTCAAGCCTATCTCTCCCAAACTGTCATTTATTATTTAGATTCTTACATAAAAATGAATATAAAATATTGAGAAAACATTGGGATTTGAAATCATTTGGGCTAATTTTGTTTGTCAAACTTGTCAAAGAAATGGAACTTCGTGGTCTTAAAGAAAGTCAATTTACCACTTAAGTGAGAAATGGTAGCTAAACACGGTAGGAAGAGAGGGAGGCACAGTAAAGGAAATGAGCTAAATTCTTTTTTGATGAAGAATCCAGAGATACATCATAAAACTATTAATATTTTAATTGATGTAATTGACGTTTTGATATAATTTCATTGCACACTCTGGCACTAATACACATTTTTCAAAAATTCACAAGTATGTCCTTATACATGCCATTATACAGTCCGTTATCCATGAATCACAGGGACCCAGAGCCTGAGTAGATCTTTATAATTAAGTAAGAATGATAGACATTAACAGATGGAAGTGTAAAAATGTTTGCCTAAATGTGATGGGCATTATAGAGGCTAACATCGACACGTGAATAGATAACACCATACATTTTTATATTGGAAATAGTCATGAAATGCTATAATTTTGTAGGAAGGTACATAATTAGGAAATAAAATTAAACCTTTGGATCTTCTCATTTTTCTTTTCTTTGCTCAAGTTTAAATATGTGCTCTCTGACACACAACAGAAACAACAAACGGAGCCTGGGTAAAGGCTGAGGTCATTCCTAGCCGTCATGTTCTGAATTCTCTTTTTGTTTCACTGTCATGATAGGTTCTCTTTAATTTCCTCTCTTATTCCAAATTGCCTCAAAATTTCTATTTAATGGATTTTATACTCTGCATTATCAATTTAATAGACAAAAAGAATTATAGACTCAGTTCACAGAAATACTTGCTGAAAATTCTCCCAAGCGATTTTCAAGTAAAGTACCTTGAAAATATATCAGTACAATTACATACTAAATATCTAATAAGGACAAATAAACATCTGATAAAATTTGATGTTTACTATCCCACTTTCATTTTCATATCAATAGTGGGAAACAAAACAATACTATTAAAAATTCAATAAAAATAATACATTGATAAATAACGAAGCTATCAAAATGTAAATACTTTGACTATTGCTAAAAAGTATTATTTTATACATTATTTTATAGAGAAAAGTTTGGAATTTTACAAGCATATCACCATTGTTAGCTGTATAATTTTTATTTGAACTTCACATAACATAGAAAGAATGGATGTTTCTTATCCTAAATCAAAAATATGTCATGAAAAATAAGTTTATGTTTTTTCTTTCATTAAAGGAGAATGATACTATTACAAGACTCACATTATTAAAATGAGAGAAGAAATTTCTAGATGTCTTGTTAATTACATAAGAGCATTTAACCCCAGATGAGGAATTTAAGTGAGGTTATTTAGATAGAAGGAGGAAAAAAAATCACAGTTATCTGGTAGCATTTTCCCCGAGATTCAGATATGTTAGGCATGTTGAATTTGGGTGGTGATTTGCCAGAAGTGGTTTATAACAAGCCTTTAATGAAGCGGTCATGCTCTCTAGTCTATTTTCCATCGGAAGCATGTGGTCTCATTTATATCCGTTTTACCCCAGAGATTACTTGGCAAGTCTCAATTATTTGATTACTTTTAATCAAGAAAATGAGGCACATTTGCTAAATCTTTTGATTAATCAGATTTTGATAAATATCCATGAGTAATTAAGACTCTTAATCCTGAAGCTTTGGGTAGCTGAACTTGGGATGCTGAAACCAAAACAAAACAATGTTTTATTCCTTCCAGTTTACTTTATTGAAGAAAGTCGGGTGACATAAAATCATCAGAAAAACAAAGTGACAAATCATCTGGAAATGAGGTAATACTGATTCTCAACAACATTACTTTCCAAAATATTTCTGGATTGGTTAAGACCGATACACTTTAACTTCTATGATATATGATATTTGACAAACATGTATAGGTCCGTATTTCCATGTGTATACCTATAAGTTTTGTAAGACTTTTTTTTTTTTTTTTGACTTGAGAGATCCTCCTTCCTCAGACTCCTGAATAGCTGGGACCACAGGCCCAAGCCATTGCACATGGGAATGCAATTTTGACATAACTATGGACCATAAAAAATGCCATGAAACACATTGACATTTTGTAAAAGAAGCACAAACTAAAAGATTTTGAAGAGAATGTGAGGATATTAAAAGTAACAGGAATAATCACCTAACAGATTTTGCTTTCAAATGAAGGCAAATAGTGGGAATTGATGTTTAAACTTATCAGTAGTAGGAAATACTTTTCCATATAATTCAAATATTATAGAAATGTAAGTTATGTAACTAAGTTTAATCTTATTTAAATATATTTTTGATAATTTAAAAATCATATGCAAAGGCATGGTCAGACAATCATTTCATACGTGTTTACAAAGACCTAATTGATATTTGATCGTAAAATACAGTACAGGCTCCATAATTGACACCCACTCTACATTAGCCTCCTTGTGAAGTCAACCTAATTTTCACAGACTGGACAGGCACCACGTGTACCTATCAATACAGCAGTAGCTCTATCTCCTACGTTGTCCACCTCTATATGTTGACCAGTTTGTTACAGTGCCTTAGGTCGTCAACTTACAGAGGTCTAACTATATATTTACAGAGAAATATATTTATACAGAAAATATATTATATGCAAGCAGATTTGAATAAATGAAGATACATATATATATGATTTTTATACACTACAGTAATGATTGTGGTGATATGATCTATTTTGATCATTACTGAAAAATTTAATGGAAAAACAAACTTTAGGGAGTTAAAAATCTTCCTAATAGTACAGGAACTTCTTAGTGGGTTTTTTTTTTTCTTTGCAGCTTTTGGCTGAGGCCAGCACCCTACTCCTTTAAGCCACAGGCACCACTTTTCTTAGTGGTTTTTATGGAACTCATACTCAGCACCTACTTTTCTTTACTGTGTGCCTTTTCCATTGTACCATGAAGAATTATTTAGAACAAATTGTCTTCTTTGGGACACTTTGGGATGATTTGAATTTTTAATTAATTAATGAAATTCAGCCTATATTTTCATTATAATAGATAGACATAAGATAAATTGTCGCTATTTAAAACATGAGAATATTTGTACTCTGTGCATAAATATACTGTTTATCAGTCTGCAATTAGGAAACTAAACTACTGATTTTAAAGAGGATGGGAGCTGGATGACAGAAGGAGACTTTTTAAAAAATAATTTCTTAGTTGTAAGAGGTAATTTACACTTCACCTAGGTTTTATTTTTTCTCTGTCGTGAGACAGCCATATTATGTTTGTTTCTAAAATTTGCCAATTTTAATGAGACTGCTTGTTTCCCTTTAAGCTTAATCTTGTGATATATAGGGGCTAATGACCTACATTAAAATAATTAAGCTATTATTTTCTCAAACCACTTTCTGAAAAAATATTACTACTATAACAATAATCAGAAAGACAGTGATGTCATGGTGATGGAAGAGGCTCTTGCTATTATGTAATGTGGTGAACAAAACATTGTCATCCCTATCTATTACTGAAAAAGTATACAAATCTTATTTGAGGTGTAATATATTAAATAATAGACAATTACTCCTCAAATCTGTGAAGGTCTTCTTAAAGAAAGAGCGTCTGTGATATGATCACAGCCAAAAGGACTGGAAGGACACGTTACAATTCAACATGACGTGGTGTCCTGAATGAGATCTGGAATGGAATAAAGTATTAGCTGAAAACTGACAAAAACATGCATGAATAGGGGTTTGATTTAATAACTACATATCAACATTCATTCAACTCTTAGCCCAAATATACTATTAGAAGATGTTCTTAATAGGGAAAACTGGGTGTTTGGTATATGGGATCCCTCTGTAATATCTTTTTTTTTCTATAAACATAACATCATTCTAAAATAAAATATTTATTTAAAAAATAATATATGAAAAATATATTATTACTCTATCAAAAGTCATCATAACTAATATTTGTCTGTGCTTACCATGTCCAAGCCACTAGGGTAAGTCTGGGTATATACAAAGATAGTAAAAAATCAGGCCTTCTCATAATACAGAAATTTAATGTTATAAATTATTCTGAGAATGCAAATAATAACCGCAATACAATTCTACTATGCCTCTACTAATATAACTAAGACCAAGGATCTTATTTGTTATTATAAGCTACTGAAAACACTAATGTCTACTTACCAAAAAGTGAAGAAATAAATATGGCATTTTATAGTCATACAATGGAGAACTATTCAGCAACAAAAATCAAGACAGTATTGATACATAAAACAGCCTGGCTGAATTCCAAAAAATTATGCTATGTGAAAGAAATTAGACATAGACATCCAAAGCATATACTATATTGGCTTTATATAAAATTCTAGAAAATATTGATAATAGTAGTGACAGAGAGCAAAGCAGAGATAGCTGTGAGGCCAGAGTTGAGGTCTAAGAGGGATGGATTAAAAAGACAAGACAACTTCTTTTAGGTTATGTGGACTATTGTGATTACAGTGACAGTTTCATGGTGTTTGCAGAACTTTGTATGTCAAACTCATCAGTTTGTTCACTTGAAATATATACAATTGTTGTATGTCTGTTATCTCCCCCCACAAAGCTGGGAGCCTGGCTTACACACATAAAAATGAAATAAATGTAAAACTAAACCTGTTCTTCTCTTCCCTCTCTCCACAGAGTTGTTCCCAGGAAACCTGTTCATAAAAATTTTATAGTCTATTTAATCTAGATGACTATAATACAATTATTTCTTTGAACTTTTCTGTTTTTCAATTATTAACTTAAGACTCTCTTTCCCAATTCCCTACTCTTCCTCAAGTTGATAGAGCTGGAATGTGGCAGTGAGAGTGCCAAACCCCACAGACACTAACTCCCAGAGTAGTGTTCCTTCCCCCAAACTCAAAGGGTGACCAAGTCAAGGGTAACAGGGTTTGTTCCCTCAACATTTGCAGACATGGATCCTTAGAGAACTGGAAAGGATGTGAGAAAAGTTTAAATTATCAATACATAAACATTGGGACATCATTACCTGTAAAGCCCTGACCTGTCATTCAAATATCTTTACCTATAATTTCACTGTTATATTCTCAAGAAGAACTCAATTTAAATACGTTTATAAAAGATAGGCGATGCCTTTAAAATATGCAATATTGTTACCCTTGTCTCCAATTTCCCAAACCAGATACATGAATTCACAGCTACACTTTCACTCATACTGATGTATAAAATGCCTGGGAAATGTAAATAAAACCAAAATGAACTTTGTATACTATTTCTATCTGCAATTTCTGTTTTCCTATTAGCCCCCTTGGGTCAGTATGGTGTGACATATTGCATAACTTTTTCTAAATTTAAATATTCTGAGAACATTTCTTTGTATTTTTGATAGATGGTTTCTTTCAAAATCTATGATAGTCTAGAGAGAAATTTAACATCGAATACTTATTTTATTATACTTAGACTTTTAATCAGGTTAGACTTTTAATTAAAATCAGACTTTTAATCAGGAGAAATATAACATCAAATACTTATTCATTATACTTAGACTTATGCATCCAAATAGCGTTGAACATAAGCTTTTTTTTTCCCTCCAACACTCTGCAAATCATATAGTTATTCAAGAAAATGTAAGAATATTCTTAGAGAAGTTATAGCTGACACATTTAGTTCTTTATATCTACTTGGCTTATGCAACAGAAATGTTGGTGTTGATGCTAATTGAATCTATTTTTCTCCAGGCATAGCGGTTTCAAAATTTGACATAAAGTTTTTACTTCTTCCAAAGTTAACAGTTACAGGGAAGAAATATATCATTCTACAATTCACTGTCTCCATTTAGAAACAATAGAGATTAAAATTACTTCATACATTTAAGTTATACAAACATTAAAATGTATGTATTATATGTTTTATCAATTATGGTATTGTGAAAACTTTGTTCTGCTCTATATATGCGTGCTGAACAATAAATTATGTAACATAAATAGAATTAAAGAAAATTTTACATTGACTATTTTGAAATGAAAAACATTATATAATATGTATAGTTTATACTCATATTTTGTCTTCATAATGAATATTTAATTTAAAAAAATCATAGTCTATTACAGAACTAAGGATTAAATGTTTAAAAAAAATTGTGGCAATGTCAGTCACTTCCTCAAGTTCATAGAGCAAAATTGTGGCTAGGCAATACTAAAATGCAAATAATCTTTAGACCATAGTCTACACAGGGAAATTAACTAAAACCTAGAGAAATAAACTAAAAGGAAGTTTAGAGAAATAGATCTTCATTTTAAATTTATTGTATTTAACTTATATATTATGAATGTGGACACAAAATTCTCCAGAAATATAAACTAGCAATGTAATTTCAACTGGAATAAGTTTCCATTAGAGAAATTTATCATATTTTGATGCTATGATGACTGATACGTACACAACATTTAAAAGAAAATTATATATAAAAAGTAATCATATACACTGCATAAGACAATTTCCAAGTTGTGCAATTCTATTAACTGAGGATATCGCTGGAGGTTATTCAGCAACTTGGTAATCTTAGTTTCCTCTGGGAAGAGGAATGGAGATTACTTTTCAATGTATACCTTTTGTATCTTTTGAATTTTTTACCACGTGCATGTATTATCTATTCAAAAGTAAATACTATTGTGTTTATGTTTAAAAAATAAAAATATATTGTGCAAATCTAAATGTAGATAATATTACTTCCCATAAAAGTTTAATATAATCATATTTTACTTCTTTGTAATAAATTCCTTGATCCTTAAGTGTGTGGCTTTTTTGCTAGTTTGACTACAGAATTTATCTAGTACCTTTGATTTATATATTTACACTAAATACCCAGGTTTTCAGCATAATACAAGTTCATCTGTTCTTGCCAATATTAATGCCTTGTCCCAAAGTAAAACATTAAATCACACCTCATTTTTACCTGATATGAGTAAATTTATCAGGTTCCTAATGGACTTCTACCAGCAAAGAGTAATTTTTAATAAGCAGCTTATAGTGAAATTTTGTATACTGGTATCAGAGGAGAAAGAGAGAGAATGGAGCAGGGGAAATGGTAGAGAATGGGATGTTTGAGGGTACAGAATTACCCCTATGTTTCATCTCACTTAATTTATATCCAATTCATACTGAGCACAAACTCAGAGGATCATTTGAGGATGTGTGTTTCTTTGACCTTTCTTAAAAAAATCAGTTGAACTCAAGTTTGACAATTACTCACTCATACTTATAAATATCTAAGTTTATTTTGTTAAGGGAAGAGGATCCAGTACATTACCACATCCCAAAGGGCAATGTAAGAAAGAAGATTAATATTTTTTAATAGTTCAATAGAATCTGTTCTATGTATCTCCGTGCAATTTTAAAATTTGTGTGTTGTACAGTTCAAGGGGATACTGCTAATGAAATGAGGCAGTTTGTAATCCATGAGGTCACATATGCCAGCTATGTTCAAATACATAACAATTAGACAGACATTCAGAATCCTTAGATAAAAACTCCCTGTGCCTGCATAGACTTTATAGCCAGTTCAGTTATTTTTTTCTTACCTAATCAAAATATTCTGAGGTTTTTTTTAAAGCATTATAGACCCTATACTAGACTAATAACTATATAGGCCACTTTAATGTTTAACATTTAAACTATATAAAAAGGGGAAGCTGGCCCCTTTTTCCTCTTTTATTTTATAGCAGCTTCAAAGGCAGGAAAAAGTGAAGAGAAAAAGAAAATGAAGGAGACATAGGACATTTTTGTCAGTTACTTTTGGTAATATATTACCCCCACTTATCTCACATAACCTTTATTGTCAGCAACCCTTTCATTATTTGTTCAGGGAATTAACTAGCACAGAGTAGTAATGAAAGAAATAAAAAGTAGAAGGAATAGTCAGGGGGATGGGATGCATATTTAATTAAAATTTTTGTTTTATTTTCCAATATGATAGTTCACAGGGGTATATTATATTCTCACAATAAAATACATGGTTGGACAATTCACTTGAGGAACTGGCCATTTCACACTTACGTTGGCAGCACTCTACAAACAACTTGGTAAGGTTTCAAAACCGTGGCATATCAGTAACTCACAGCCATGTTCATGTGGACAAATGAGGGTGTCTTGGTGAGTGGCATTCATTATTGTTGTGTTTTTTAATAAGCCATTGTGAGTATCTTGGAGCTTGAATTAGGGCAATAAACAAACAGTTATAAATTTCCTGCTAAACTTGGCAAGAGTGGAAGTGAAATCAAGGACATGTTAGTCCTAGTTTATTGGGATAATGCCATGAAGAAAAGAGTAGTGTACAAATGGACAAAATGTTTTACTGAGAGGAGAGATGTTACCGATGTAGAGTGGTCAGGGAGGCCAATTACAAGTAGAAATGATAAAAACATTGCAAAACTTTGTTGAATTGTGTGTCAAGATCATCAGCTGACTATGAGAAGCATAGGGGACCAAGTAAACATCAATAGAGAAGTAGGGACATCTTAACTGAAGATCTTGGCATGGGAAAGTTATGGTTCTTGCGTCACAACAATGCACCAGCTCACACAGGACTATCTGTGAGGGAGTTTTTAGCCAGTAAACAAAGGACTATATTAGAACATCCTCCCAACTCAGCTGACCAGGTCCCCAATGAATTTTTACTTTATCTAAAGAAAGGAAATATTGTAAGGAAGATATTTTGATGACATCGGGACATGGAATATCATATGATCGTGGCTTTGATGGCCATTCCAGTAAAAGAGTTCCACAATTGCTTTAAAGGGTGTACTAGGCACTGGCCTCACTTCATAGCTTATTGAAAGGAGTACTTCAAATATGAATGTAGTAATATTCACTAATGAGTTATGTAGCACTTTTTCTAGGATGAGTGCATGAACTTTATTGTCAGACCTTGTATACTCAAGAAAATAGGCACTTGATCCATGGCTTGAACACTCAGCAAATAATGTGTGTCCATATTTATCAAGGGGTTTATAATTTAATGCAATTATAATAGAAATTTTGAGTTTTACAATCCTAGATAAAACTATATTTTCACTATTGCATTATCTTGGAAAATTATATATCTTCTCTAAGACCAGTATTTGTAATTCGGAAGTACGGATTACAGTACTACCTTTCTTACACAATAATTGTGAGAACTCAGTGAGATAAGAGAGGTAGAGCAGTTAATATAATGCCTATTATATATGGAGGGTCTAATAGATCTTAGTCATGAAATAAAGAAACTTAATTATAAAACCATAGTCATTTATAGAAACTTTTCATGTCTGAACATATGTATTTATTTTACAAATTTTAATTGAATGTTGATATGTACAACATATTCTGCTAAACCCTGGGAATACCATAAGAGATGGCACAATACAACCATGTTCCCAGTAATGATTTCGGCAATGACAAATTGCTTATGTGATGGTAGTCCCATATGATTTAATACTATACTTCATGTTTATGTTTTTTTATTTTGTTTAAATAGATACACAAATACATACCTTTGTTTTACAATTGCTAGTAGTATTCAGTATAGTAGCAATCAGTACAGGCTTATAGTCTTGGGGACACAGGCTGTACCATATAACCTCAGTGTTTAGTAGGCTACATGAAAGGTTTGTGCAAGTGCATTCTGTGATAGTTTCACAGTGATAGAATTGCATAACTAGGCATTTCTCAGAACATATTTCCATTGTTTAGAAACACATGTCTGTGTAGAGTTTGCTACCTACACTCAGGAAGTTCTATACAAAATGTCACTATGAAAGTTTTGAGACACACTGTGTTGTGGCCCTTTACTTCACTTTCAAGAAATACAGTCAAGAGCAAGCTTCCGATTAACCATGCAAGCTTCAACTTTCTCGGCTTACCACTGTTGCTGGGAGGGTTTTGTTTATTACCATCCAAGTGGATTTTACTCCTGGTGATTTTTGTGTGTCTCAAAACATTCGTAATGTCTCATATACAAGCATATGTATTAGCTTTCTATTGTTGTGCAACAAATTACTGCTTCAGCAGCCTAAGACAATTCTGCTTCCTTATCTCACATTTTTTCTAATTAAGGAGTCCTGTATGGTATGGCTGAGTTTTCTGCATAGGTTATCACATATTTGCAGTCAGTTATCCATCCTTGTCTGGAGATTCTGGAGAAAAATTATCTGGTAGGCACTTTCAGGTTGCAGGTAGAATCTAATTTTTTGTGTATGTAGAGCTGAGATCCCTATTTTCTTGCAGGCTGTTAGTTGTTCTCAGCCTTCAGACGTGGCCCAATCTCTACATGTCCCTCAGTCTCAGCACTAACGAAGTCCTCTTGTTACTGGAGTTGTCTCCACTGGGATCATGATGTCTGAAGTTGAAGAATGAATTCAAGGATCAGGAGAGTGAGCAGCCAAAAGCAGAAGTATATTGACAAAGAGAGAGCTTCCAGCACCACAGAGGGGGACCCAAGTGCGTTGCTGTTGTTGGCTTGGGGTGCTAGGTTTTTTCTACCCTCACCCTAGGCTTCCTTTCATTGGCTTGGGTCATTTCTGTCCTGTGCCTTGGTTGATGCTTTCTCTTCTGACAGTAGTTCTTTTCTCCCTGTCTGCCTAGCAATTCCAGTCTCACTCCATCAGGGGCCTGGCCACATCTCACTTCACCACTTCCTCTATATTTGCAACTCACGGCCAGTGTTCTTGACCCAGCTGCAAGTTTCTGTGTGTTTTGGTTGGTTTTTATTTGTTGTTGTTGTTGTTGTTGTTGTTTGTTTGTTTGTTTTGCAGTTTTGGGTGGGGCTGACTTTGAACCTGCTACCTCCAGCATTTGGGGCCAGTGCCCTACTCCTTTGAGCCACAGGCACTGCCATTTCTGTGTGGTTTAAAGTGGACTCTCAGCTGTCCTTCCTAACTTCTCTTTTGTCCCCCAGCAACTCTTGTTTCCTTAACTTCTCTTTTTCTTCCTGAAACTCTCCTCTTTTCCCCATGGATCCCCTCATCCTCAGTCTCCTATTTTCTGGGATTTCCCTTCTGTTAGTAGCTGGAGAAAAGTTCTTCTTTTAAAGACCTGTGTGATTATGTTAGTCCTACCGATATAATCTACCTAGGTTAGGGTTAACTGTGGAGAGTTGGGAATGGGGAAATAACTTGGATCATGTTACTATTCTACTAACCCATTACCTATATTTAGACTTTCTTTGATATAGAACATACATAAAAGAAACACAGAATATTATCAAAATAAATAGTTGGTAGATTACTCTTAACTGGATAGTTGGAATTATCTATATATGTGTATACCAATGTTGGACTCTAGTGGTAAGGATCAGCTGGATTTGGCTGCATTGGCAGGAAGGACAGGTAAGCCAATGAAGCAGGTCATTTGAATACTTGGTAGTGGGGAGGAGTGTGAAGAATTATAAGGAAGGAGCAGTTCGTGCTATATAGGAATGCAGTGTGGAAAATGAAATCACAGAGCACTCAGAGAGTGAGATAGGGGAAGGCTGGAACATTCTGGTCTTTTGGTGAACATTTTTCCTAATGTAGTAAAAAGACAGTGAAGCAGGGTAACAAATCAACATTCTATAGATATTTTTTTTAAAAAATTGACATGGAGTCTTACCCATAAATATTATAAGAGTAAGAAAGTTTTATATAAATAGAACAAAATGAGTTAACATATAAATGAATTGAATTGAGTAATAAAAAAACATGAATGTGGTATTTGATAGTTTTTGACCTCCATTTTCCTATCATTTTTTTAAAGAACTAAAGTAGAACACATTCACATTAGAAGCTAGCACTGTCTTTTTAATGTAGAAAGAAAATCCAATTAAATACAGCCTTAGATTCAAAATCAATATACAGTGTTTAGGTTAATTAGAAACATTCTTTAGAAACAAAATACTGGTAATAAGGAGGCTTTTAGACAATGTTTGTATCTTTAAATAAATACTGTTCTCGAAATAAAATTTTTGGGCAGACAAATCAACTTTTTATACTCTTCCATCATCTGTTTTATCATCAGAACTTTAGTTCAAGGTAGTTTTGTACTAAATAGAGAGAAGATTTATGTCACAGTTAAATACCATGGTGTCCCTCACCTAACAAAGCATAACGAATAGGCATTGTTCCGAAAGTTTACATTTACTATGAGGATGATTTATTCTATCAAGCACAGAAATCACAAACAATGTGACTTCCACCTTGACGGAACATTAATCAAGAGATAAAACTATATTAAAGCAAAGTTCCAGTTGGGCAGGAATAAAACAGTATAAACTATTTTTCATCACACAATCATTTTATGATCCCCTTTTACATCAAAACAATGAAATATAGCCATCGTTATGTTCACAAAGTAAAAAGTTGGTTCAAAAGCAAGATAAGTTAATTATAAAATATGCTTAGTCACTTTGGGCTTTATCCTTAGAATCACAATTATAGAACCAAACCTAATGATGGCTACAAGCTTTCATTATAACTAAGCTATTTTATCTATAACGAAGAATAAGGATGTTCTCTTCTTTCATGTACATAAACAATATGTTTAGATCAAACTTTATTGAAACGTTATTGTAAAATTAAGACTTTATCATAATTGCTACAAAACTGATGTTTTAACAGTGTAGACTCATTTTATTGTGATATCTCATGCTTTAACTAAGGTAATATCACATAATAGCATGCTCTTTTCTCTATTGAAGTATTAATGGAATAAGTTTCAATGAATATTTTTAAGATCAAATTTTGACTAGCTTAAGTTTCCTAGTTTAAAATCTATATGGAATAAGGAGAGCAAGGGTGAAATACAGGTGGTACTTTTGCAAATCCACACAGTTGAGACTCTGTTGGAAATCAATTTGGTGCAAAACTATTTTATAACTGATCTCTGTTGGAGATCAATTTGGTGCATAAACAGTATAGTACTACTAGAGCTTCTCACTTCTGAAAATTGGGCCCTTTCTCCAACACCTACAGAATCTACAAATACCTGTATCTCCATATTAATTATGAAGATTCCACATTATTACATGACCCCTCTTTTCTGACTTTCAGTGATAATGTAAAGATAAGATACAGACTCTAATATAGAATAAATCCTAAGAATTGAGAAAGGACTTTATTTAAATCTTTATTTCCAATTAATCCTGAAGTCCAGTTTACTATTGCTGTTCTTTAATATTGTTGTCCCCAAATTCCTTCAATAATTCAGTATTCTTCTAATAAATTCCCCCTTTTGTTTTTTTATTTTTAAATTGCTGAAAGAATCATGATTTGGGCAAACATTTCCTCTTAGCATCAATGTTTATATATATATTGCAATCCCCATCAAAGCACCAATGTCATACTTTAAAGAACTTGAAAAAATAGTACTTCATTTGATATGGAATAAAAAATGAATACTCTATACAATTCTTAGAAATAAAAACAAATCTGGAGGTATTGTGTTACCAGACTTCTGGTTATACTACAAAGCTATAGTGATCAAAACAGCACAAAAATAAAGACATAGATCTATCAAACAGAATACAGAATCTAGAATGAACACAGCCACATATCATTATTTGATCTTTGATAAGCCAAACTAAAACATGCATTGGGGAAACGAATTCCTATTTAACAAATGATGCTGGGAGAACTGGTTAGCCACTTGTAAAAAACTGATGCAAAACTCACACCTCTCACCACTAACAAAAATTGATTCTCACTGGATAAAAGATTTAAATTTAGACATGAAACCATAAAAATATTAGAAGACAGTATGGGGAAAATTCTTAAAGATAGTGGTCTATGAAAATATTTTATGAGGAAGAACCCCTGGCAAGTGCAGCAACAATGAAAATAAATAACTGGGATTTGATCAAGCTAAAAAGCTTCTGCATAGCTAAAGGCACTACAACTAAAGCAAACAGATGGCCTTCAGAATGAAAGGAGATTTTTTTCAGGTTATGATTCTGACAAGGGTCTGATAACTAGAATCTATAGAGAACTCCACTTGGTCAATAAGAAAAGAGCAAACAACCTCATTTCTTTGTGGGCCAAAGGGTTGAACAGAAACTTCTCTGAAGATGACAAAGGGCCAACAAACAAATGGAAAAATGCTCATCATCTTCATCAGAGAAATGCAAATCAAAACCACTGTGAGATATCATCTAACTCCAGTAAGATTAACCCATGTCACAAAGTTCCCAAACTGCAGATGCCAGCATGGGTGTGGAGAGAAGGGAACACTTCTACACGCCTGGTGGGATTTAAGACTAATATAAACTTTATGGAAAGAAGTATGGAGAATCCTCAAAGAACTAAAAGTTGACATTCCCTTTGATCCCACAATTCCATTACTAGGTATCTACAAGAAGAACAAAAATCATTTTACCACAAAGATATTTGAATGACAATATTTATTGCAACCCAATTCATAATTAACAAGTCATGGAAGCAACCCAAAAGCCTGTTAACCCACAAATGGATTAATAAATTTAGGCATATATATACCACGGAATATTATTCAGTCATAAAAAGATGGAGACTTTATGTCTTTTATGTTTATCTGAATGTAGTTGGAGCACATAATTTTTAGTAAAGTATCTCAAGAATGGAAAAGAAAAATTATCCAATGTACTCAATACTATTATGAAACTAATATATAAACACACACTCATATGAATGATGACACATAAATATAGTCTAGCACAGGGAGGGGTGAGGAGGGAGAGGGAGGGTAATTGGGTAGGAGGACGGAGGGCATTTGGTGGGATCTCACCTAATGTGTT
>CAUYTI010109741.1:0-21018 GCA_963575145.1 Galago senegalensis | reverse complement strand
CGCCTGTGGTCCCAGCTACTTGGGAGGCAGAGGCAAGAGACTCGCTTGAGCCCAGGAGTTGGAGGTTGCTGTGAGCTGTAATGCCATGGCACTCTACCCAGGGGGACAGCTTGAGGCTCTGTCTCAAAAAAAAAAAAAATGGCATCCTAACCTAATTTTGTTTTGCTGCTAAAATGTCTTCTCCCTGTTTTGTTTTAGTCCTGAAATATTAATTCGTAATGATAAACCTACCTCTTTCTATTGGCAGATAAGTAAATAAATTTTTTAAGTAAACAACTTTATATAGTAGTCAATGCCAATTACCAAGCATCAGGGAAATTTTTATATTGTTTTTAATAATTTGCCTGTTTTGTTCCCCCGAAGACATCCTAATTGAATTATATAAGAAAAACACTGATATAATATCTTGTTAAAAGATGATCAATGTGTAGACCTTGACCGCATTTGTTCCTGGTTCAAGATCAAACATTATAATCAAACAATAATTCTTGGGTTTTATTCCATCTACACTGACTATGGCCATCATTGCATAAGACAGAGAGTAAGTTGCTTTTACAAATACCATTTTCCTCATTGTAATGGCTGTCATCTAATCTATACTTTCAATCAACTAGCCCCCATTTTCCTGCAGCAGAAGTTACTCCATACTTGACCAGATATTTCCGCTTTAGGTAGATACAATAGAGTTTAAAAATAAGTGATGCATATTTCTAGGAAGGAATAAAGAAATTAAAAAGCATTCTGAGTTAGACTCATTTTTTTTTAAAGCAAACTTTGAATTTAAAATGGTGGTAACTAAAATTGATACAGGACAGATTGTAGAACATATTTGAAAACCTCACAAGTGGTTGTTGAGAAATTCAGTCATTCTTCCATGTTTTCAAGTCATTCATTCCTTCAGTCATGTATTTAATGAATACATGTCTATTAGTGCTGGGTACTCTGCGAGGGCTACATTTTTATCTCAAGGAAGTCAAAGTTCAATGGGAAATACAGGCAAGTCAACAGTAGACCTATGTAAACTCAATGTGCCGCAGAGCTAGGAGATGCTTACCTTACTCCTACCCCCTGGGAAGACCCTGATCTTGACCGAACTATTGTAACAATGTCAGTGTGAATCCAGAAGTGCCCGTACCAATGATCATTCCTCAGAGTTCAAATTAGCATCTCTGATCACGTGTTAGGTTGTTTTAATAGTTTTGTCTTTGCTTCCAGTTACACAAATAATAGTGCTTGGTATATAAAATCAGAAATTATACACGAGTTGAAGAAGAAATTTCATGTTGCTACAATCCGTTGGCCCAGAAAAAAAATTACTGATCACATTTTAGTTATTTTCTCTAAAAGTCATCTGCCACCAAAGGGCATTTCAGTCAACACCAGACTGTGTATATAATAATGGTCTTATACGATTAGGATGTGACACTTTCACTCCGCCTTATCTCTGTCGAGATATGTTTAGATACAAGAATACCTAACCACTGTAATACAGCTGATCACCTGCAGTCCTCAGCACGGCCGCGTGCTGCCTGGGTTTGGTCCCTGAGAGCAATGGCTACACCGTATGGCCCAGGTGCGTAGTAGACTGTGCTATCCAGGTTCGTTTAAGTGTGTTCTGTGACGTTCGCAAAACAACAAAAGTGCCTGAAGGGGCATTTCTCAGAACGTATCCCCATCGTTAAGCTGGGCATGACTATAAATAGATATTCCTTTCTCTAAAACTATATAAATATATAGTTTCAGGTATTTATTTTTTGCATAACTGTGACCATACTGTAAAGTAAGCTTCTTTTCAACACATCTTTCAAATGAATGTAAGAACTAGTGCTTACAAGATATGGGACTGGGAAAAAGCAACAAAGCAGATCCTGATTATCCCAAAGTGCGTGGAGGAAGCACTTTCCCTTCCAGGACCAGGGAACATCCATCTCCAGGACTCGAGGGACGCGGGATTGGTTCACTTTATGCCATTATGCTAATGTCATCATATCCCGTTACTTGAGAGGTGGAGCTCCGCTGTGCTCAGCCCTCCCCAAACTGTGCTCTAGGGAGGGTGATCCTAACGCGCACACTCTCCATCCTGCCTCGATTTCTCCTCCACCATGACTCTGGGAATGTAAGTGCCTTGGAGTTCTGCTGTGGCCCAGATTGTTACTTTTTTTAAAAATGCATAATTATGGTCAAATTCCTTATTCCAGGAATATCAGGCAATACTGGATTAAGCTCTGAGTCTTCAATTCTATGTCAAGAAGCAGTCTCCCCACCAAAAAATGGAGTTTCTCAAGAAGCGAGTTTTAATTAGGGAATTGTCTTGATGATGGTGAGGGGAAAGAAGCAAATGATTTCCTGGGCTGATGCCGGAGTGGGGCCAGAAATGGCTAACTATAAAGCAGCAAGTGGGCTGCCGGAGAAAGCAGGCCCTCATGAGACCTTGTGTGCAAGGCACGGTCTGGGCCAGGAGCCCAGTAGTTCAGGAGATAAAACTGATTCTGGGGCAGACAGTCTCAAACAGGCAGATACCTGTCTAATGAGAACCCCATCACGTTTGGGGAAGATGATTTGACAAAAGGCATTCCTTTTTTCTTCAGAGAGTAAATCTGAAAACTTGTGCATCCTACACACTAGTTGCCATCCACAGCCCCCAGTGGACAGCCAGCCTCTCAGAGACAACTGCTGACCCACTCTCCCTGCCTCTGAAACCTGGAAGCCTTTTTATTTGGAAGCCCAACCCGAGGCAATTCATCATCCACAGAAAACTGTTCTCTGGTAAAGCTCTCCCTCTTAGCTTTGTGTGACTCCTCATCTGTATAGAAGAGCAGATGTAAAACTCAAACTTCCAACACACTTTCCTGGCCACCAATCACTATTGCAGGATTTATTTGGGGGAAGGGGTGGGTGGAAACAAGGATCTCACTATCTTACTCAGGCTGGTCTTGAGTTCCCAGCCTCAAGCAATCCTCCTGCCTTGGCCTCCCAAAGTACTGGGATTACAAGTGTGGGCCACCACACCCAGCCTATTACAATTCATTAACAACTTTCCCACCAAAAAGAAACACAAACGGTGAATGAGGTAATTTGTCATCAAGGCCACTGCCCGACTTTCCTTCTCATTTCTGACATAATATAAGAGGCTTCTGTCAGAGAGATTATGAAAGACTGCATCTATCCATGAAATAAATTTATCACTATAATTGAGACATAACTAACTTTGTTTCTGACAATGTGAAAGAAAACTCTTATTAAAATCTTATCCTTTCTAGAATTTCAATAGCAATTCTGCACTTGGCAAATCAGACGAGAGTTCCCTTTGTAGTAGGGAGCCACCTCTCAGAACCCATTTGCTGTGCATTATGTGTCTATAGGTCTCGTCAGATTGTCAGCATCTATCAGATTGCAAAATTCAGCCTGGCATGGCAGCTTGCACCAGTAATCCCAGCAACTTGGGAGGCTGAGGTGTAAGAATCATGTGGGCCCAGGAGTTCAAGGTTGCAGCAAGCTAGGATGGTACCACAACACTCCAGCCTGAGGGACAGAGTGAGATCTTATTTCTAAAATAAAATTAAAAATTAAAAAAACCATGAACTTCTCTATAGTTTAGATTATGTGTTACCCATCTGTGTAGCACCATAAAATCAAGAATATGTGTTTTCTAATGTAGTCATGACGTATGCATTGTGTAAGCGATAAATACTCTAAGCGTAGTAAACATTCCAGTTCCTGAAATCAGGCAAAAGCTAATCTATGCTTTTAGAAATTGGGGGTGTGGATAACTTCGTAAGAGGGGTAGTGACACTAGAGGAAATGAGGGGCTTTGGGGAGCTTGTGGCAATGCTGTGTTTCTTCATAGGACCCATTCCCATAGGTGTGTGAGGTTAAGTCGTACGCTGTATGTACTTATCTTCATTGTATTCCAATAAAGTGAAAAAATTTATTTCAGGTACTATGTAGAAGACCAAAAGTTGCTTCGTTGCCTCAGTTAATGTTATACTTTGGTGATGAGATTTCTTCTAATGAACATGGTAATTTTGGTAAGTGGGTGGATAGTACACAGCAGAATCTCCACAGCTGACCACCTCCCCACACTGACCTTCTTAAATTGACCTAATCTTCATAGACCAGAAATGCACCACATGTACGTATCAGGACAGTAGGCCTAGTTCTTTATGTGGACCTCTTCCTTATGTTGTGGACTGTGACAACTTACAGAAGTTCTTCTGTACTTGGTCAGTTTTATAAATTAAAATTAAAGACTTATTTAATTATGTAATTAAATTCCACTCAGCTGCTCCCCAGAGCGTCTAATATAGTACCCCAGATGGAGAACATGTTTAACTAATTATAGAGAAATTTTATATAGACACAAAAATATATATATCCATAAAATTCACATATATATATATACACACATACACACTCACAAACACATGTAACCTCTGAATGTGTTATCATAATTTTTATCAATTGAATTAATAATTACATATGTAAACTAGCTATTTCAAGTGAAATGTTGGCTTCTGACGATATTTAAGTAGGTCAATAGGTCAAGGGAATTTTCATAAAATGCTTTAAACTGGCTCTCATTTGAAGATATATTCATTCATTTATTCAATAAATATTTATTATGCCATGCTTGGAAATGGAGATACAAAGATAAGTAAAATGTGGATCTCTTCCCAAGAATTCATAATTTACTAGGCAAGACTAGCACAGGCGTATGTAATTTCCACAAAATGTAATATGAATAAGTGAACCCTATATAAGGTGAAATTGTAGTGTAAAGGAAGAAATGGTTTCCTTTCTCTAAAGGCGACAGAAATATTCAATACAAATGAGCCTTCTTCACTCAATGTTGAAATATGAGTAGCAGAAAATCAGGTGAATGAAAGGTTTGGGGAGAAATAAAAACAAATGACAAGACCCAAAATTTTATAGTTGATTTCCTGAGAAGGTCCTTGACGACCGCCCAAGAGAATATTTATGAATTTGAGGTGGTATAACCTCAAGTCTCTCCTTTCTTCCTTCATTTTCTCTCCTTCATTCCCTCATCCCTGCCTTCTACTCCATTTTCTTCCTATTGAATCTCTCCCACACTCCCAGCAGAACCTTCTTTGCACATAAATTGGGCCTGTTTATCTGCAAATGGTGCACATCACACACCTGGGCATCTCAACGACCTAGCATCCTCCCTAGTTTTAGGTGTTCCAGTAAATCAAACCCTTGAAAAACTCAGTGGTGTTGACTTCAGTTCATAGTCCAGGTCTCTTCTTGAACTATCTGACTATATTCACAGAGAATCACAGAAGCAGAAATAGAAAGGCGTAGATATTCTGCTACTATCTGCATAATGGTCTTTTTGTTTTTACTTATGAAGAATGTGTATCTCAAAAGCCACAATCTCAAAATCCTATGGGGCCAGGCCAGCTACATACAGAGTATTAATAGGCATAAGAAAAATATAAGCATCGCTTTGTGATGTATGGTGGGTGTCACTGAACTTCAGTATAGGGAGAAAGAAAAGGGCGGGGAAGCGAGCCGAGAATAGAATACACACCACTGCTACAGTAGAAACTTTCTCTTCACTCCTATAATCTTTGCCAAATGGGAATATGGACTGTGATTATAGGTATTGGGGATTTTTTAAAGACAAACTAAAGCTTCAGATTCTATGTGATATCTCTCAATTTTCAAATGTAGTCCACAGATGAAAATTTTCAAAACCCCATTTGGTGGGTCCAGTTAAATAGGTCTTAGGGCCACATAAGCCATCAGGCTGCTGATTTATAATCTCTTCCTTATAGCTGAATTTGATTTTGCTCTCTCAATAAGAGAGAACAAATTTGCTAGTTCACTCTGTTCCCCCAGTAACTGATAAATTCTTGGGCAGGAACTGGTACCTTGGAAATATTTTTATGTTTGGGGCATATAGCAAGATCTCAATAAATGATTATTATTGAATTAAAATGAGAAAAGATACTTTTTGAAGCCACAGGATGCTCTGATAAGTCAACTTCCTAGTTTCACTTTATTAGTGTGGAAAAAGAGGTTTGCATAATAATGGAAAAAGTATAAATATAATTTTTGCTCTTTATTAGTAAGTGGCTTTGGAGTCTCCACCAGATTTGCTTTTCCCCCTGGAATTTGGCCCAGTTAGTTTTACCTAATGACACTCTGATTGAGATTTTGGTTCTGGGTTCAATTCCCAGATCTCCTTCTTTCTAGGTGATTGACCTGACCACAGTTACATTTTTTCTTTGAATCTTCCTTTCTTCCTGTGCAAAATGAAAATGACAATGCCTACCTAATAGAGACGTGGGCATTTCCTATGGAAGTGGCTGTAATAAACAGCCTCTAAGGGGTAGGTCTTTCTGCAAGGAAATGACAGTCAGTGAATTACTTTCTCCTTCCTCTATCACAGATACTTGCTTTCTATGCCTGGATTTAAATGAAGTGTCCCTGTATCAAATCTCTGCTAAAAATAAAACAAAATTATACAACCACCACCACAACAAAACAGATCATTCTTTCAGGCGTTAGGCCTGAACATCTTCAGTGAGCCTAAACATTCTTCTTTGCATTGTAATCTTGATCATAACCTTGGCACTGCCCACGTCCTGCTCAAAGCAAACAGAAACAGATCCCAGGTTTTTAGTGAAATTTCCGAACGACACCTCCTCAGCCAGCCCTCTGTGCACATCGAGGTGGCCTCATAATATGACACGTTCCCTCTTCCGGAGAAGGAAAGTTGAGAAAGTTCCATCTTCTTGGATTCGTGTCAGTCTTCGTAGCCACTGCACCTTTTCATAGGATTCTTTTTAGAATGCAATGTCAGAGAGAAGCCAGCACAGAGAATTTGCAACAAGTGGAATTGCCATAGCAACACCCTACATTTCTCATCAAGTCTGGCCTTGTGTGGATCATCGCATTAAAGCTTGTATTTCAGCTTAGCGAAAACCATGGCTGCAATCCTCAGTGAGAAAAATCTCTTTGTCCTCTCTGGAAGTTAAAAATAGAAGAGAATAATTTGAATTATTTCATGAACATAAAAATCTGGAATTATAGCTCCCCCACAGATGGAATTAACTCGTAGAACACTGACATTTGGAACCACTTGAATTTCCTCTTTATGTTTCAAATTGGATTCAGCACTTGTCATGATGTCTTAGTATCTGCTGAGTACGGACCAAGCACTCAGTTCTGAGCAACACAGTGGGTGCAGTACTCATCTTCTACTAGGGGGGAAAGGTACAGAATCATAACACTGAAAGGAGTCTGGACAGGCCAAACGTGGTAGCTCACATCTGTAATCCCACCATTTTTGGCTGAAACTTGAGGCCAGGAGTTCAAAACTGGCCTGGGGAAGAAGCAAAACACCATCTCTACAATAAATAAATAGGAAATAAACAAATAAATAAGCTGGTCATGGTGGCTTACTCCGACCTGGTCAGGAGGCTGAGGTGGGAGGACTATTTGAGCCCAAGAGTTCAAGCTGCAGTCAGCCATTACACTCCTGCCTAAGTAACGTAGTCAAACACCATTTCTAAAACATTTCAAAAAGAAGAGAAAAAAAAGAAAAGAATCTGAACAAACAGTTTGGGGGGATGTGTGTGTGTGCAGTATACTTGTTCTTGACAGGTAGGAAATTAGTCCATTTAGGTCTTCTCTGACTGATAAAGCATTATATTTAAAAAGCTTTGTGGTTGAGAATTTTTCTTTGTGGTGAATTAGTAGTATTTTTTTTTACAGGAATTCTTAAACGAAAATAACCCTATGCAATAAATTAAGTGATTTTTAAAAATGCTCATCCAAGATTGCAAACTAGTCTTTTTCACTTCAAATGCTTGATGAAAAGCAATTAAGATGTAGGGATTCTGAGCACTGAGGATGCTTCAGCCAGGTGTCCTCTCCAGCACTCACTGTCAAAGTCAGGTGTATTCCTAGTCCAGATGAATAGTCTCATCTACAATCACATATCTTTCACTTACCCTCGTAAGTTGTCTGTTATGTAAATATTTTGCACGTTGCAATTTAAAGCGGTACATGATTATCAGTCGCCAAAAACCTAATATAAATAAATAATACTGAAAATATATAGTTGACATTTTTTCCTGGCAGCAAGATACTGTAAATCTATCATTATTATCAAAGAATATAAGCTTGAACTACAAATATCATATCAAAGACTTGTTAAATATCCTGTGGTTACAGAATTATTACTTGGAATTTACAGAATCGGTGAGGAACAAAACAAAGATGACTCTGTACATATACAGGATTAACTTGGTTGACACGGTTTCTTAAAATGAAGAAGGTTGAAAACCTATTATACATATACACCTAAAAATGTATGTATCATTCAAGTTAATAATTTTCAAAAACAAATATCCATGGAATGTATTTATTGTGTGCAACACGCTGGAGTGAGAACTTTGGCTTGTTTGTATAATACCACATAAAAAAAGTCATTACTAGTACATTTGAAACATTCTTTCTCGGCCCTGAAACACACAGAGACATGCAATTGACATGTCTCTACAGCCACCGGCAACGATTCATGCAATTTTAATCATGGATATTAATTCTCTTCTTTAATCCGCTAGCCAACCCTTTAACTACTCTATTACTCCACACTGGTATTTATTTCACTGCCACAAGCAGTGACGCATGGAAATTAAACTGGAGATATTCATTATTTTCCTGTTTTGGCCTCAGTGCGTGAAATTTCCACTTGTACATTGTTAAGAGGTAAAATCTTCATCACTTCATCACAGGCTGATCGTCATGTGACCTCCCCGTCTTGCGGGGATTAAATATCATGAGGGTTTGGCATAAAGATATCAACTAGCAGGGACGAGCTGCAGGGACTAGCTGCAGGGACTGGTGACGGGAAGGTGGCTGTGTAACGCTGACAGCTGTGAAATAACCTATGTACTTAAAGAAAAGTCAGCCCTGCACATGAGAACCCTCAGCGTCACTTGAAAGCTGAGGTTCCGCAAAGAAAAGACCAGAAATTCACTTGTTTTCAAATGACACGGTGGGTTATAATATTTTTGTCGGCAACTACTTTGTCACAAAATTATTTTTTCTTTCTCTTTTTTCTCCCCTTTTTTACTCCCCCCTGCGGAGTTAGTGATGGGATCGCTGGTGTTTCCCAAAATAACCTTTAATTATAGTTTTTGATCTTGACATTCTCCAAAAGTACCCTACTGGCTAGTCTTCTGTAAGTACCATCTGTAGGTTTTGATCATACACTAACTGGTCCTGGAATCTGCCTGGCAAAAAGCATTGCGAGTCATTTTGGGAAAAGTCAGGCATAGTCAATTTTCACAGTCTTGAAACTTGAAATGATTTCTTCCAGCTTTTAGGAGAAAAAAAAAATTCTGGCATGAAATTCCGTGTTAGAATTTTCAAACAAAAATAGAGGGGAAAGCAAAAAAAAAAAAAGATACAGTAGAAATTTGAATATATTGGAACTTGCATTTGTCAAGAAGAAAAGAAAGGCATTTGCAACCCCATTGTCACAGTTCTACCTAATTACACACACCTACAATATGACAAATGCGTATTTATGAAGCTTGCAACTAAATGAAAGAAAATTTTGAAAACTTATTACATCAGTAATTATGAAGGAAGTGTTGCATAGCACCTTTGAATTAACTGGTGTCTTCACAAACAGCTAGAAGAGGATTTTAACTAGGAAAAAATAAAGAAAGGTGAAGAAAACCAAATATATGCTGCTCTCTCTCTGGTTAATATTAGACAATACTAGTCTGCCATAAAATGGCTAGGGTTTAGTTTTGTTAGAAATAATAGCACTGTGGCTCGGTGCCCATAGCACAGTGGTTACGGCATCAGTCACATGAATTGAGGGTGCCGGGTCGAACCCGGCCCAGTCCAGCTACACAGCAAGACAACTGCAACAGAAAAAATACCCGGGAGTTATGGAAGGTGCCTGTAGTCCCAGCTACTTGGGAGGCTGAGGCAAGAGAATCGCTTAAGCCCAAGAGTTTGAGATTGCTGTGGGCTGTGATGCCAGGCACTCTGCGAGAGCAATATAGTGAGACTCTGTCTCAAATAAAAAAAAAAAAGAAAGAAAAAAGGATATAATGGCACTGCTTATTGCTTTTAACAATGAGACCTTCCAGAGGCTGTTGATTCTTTGAACAATTTCAGTGACTGATTAAGATTTTTACAAAAGTATTCCTTGGGAAGGCGAGATGGTTTTGTCATGAGTAGTATTTATAGGAAAGCTGATTGATTTGCCTTTATTGCTCACTCTGTTAACTATAGATTCCTTGAAATAGGGACTCTGTTATAAAGTATTCTTTTAATAGCAGTGCTTTTCATCTTTCTAGATATTTTATAAAAACATATCCCCAAAGAACGCTATATTTGTGCCAGCCCAGAGAACAGTGCACATTTACACTTTTCTAGAAAGTCAAGAGTCCCTATGGAAAGTCTACCAGCAATGTCCCAGAATCATAGAATTAGCATGGCCTGAGTTTTGTGAAAAGCCCAAATTCATATTCATCAGAAAAACTCTTGACGGTATCCATTATAAACAATAAAGCTATTTCAGGAGAAGCAGTTTATGGGTCACATCACATTCTGATTTCGGTTTCCTAATGACTCTCACACTTCTTTCTGAAAATGAGCAGAGAGCTGTTATGATGGCCCCTGTTTCTAACATGAATGTTTTATCCCAGGACCACTAGGTTTGCTAATTTTGTAGACACAGAAATAATTCATCTTTTCTCACTTAAACTCACTCATCTTTTTTCTTGCATAAACATGAATCAACAGAAAAAGTTTTGCTTAAGATTATTAATATAGAAGCAATATGTGACATTAATGTTAATAATTATTGTAACTGTATGTCGTTATAACTTAGTAAGGGCCTACAATCTCATCATCATCATCACAGGTGTTGAAGGTTTACCTGGGAATGTGAAGCCTTTAAAATGCCATCTATTTAAATAGAAGTTCTAAAGACCTATAGGTTTGTAAGAAATGAAGCCTATATTGAAGTCCAGTCCTGTGTTTACAATCTAATAGCTCTGAAATAGTACAAAATAAGTTTTAAAATTCAATACATTTCTCAACCTTCCCAAATAGTGTATTTTCCAAACTGGAAAGACAACCTGATATATTCTTTTCCTATCATCTCCTGGCTACATCTGTTTGAACCAAGAATCTCTGGATGTAAGAGTAACCTCTTCAGAGCTTCTTCCCTCACATGAAAAAAAAAATCCTCATGTAACACATTTCCTATCCCACCTCTCACATGCCCTTCATCCTTGTTCCAACCTCTTTCCCGTGATACCAAAAGTTCCCACCCCTTATCTTGGGATATGAAACACTCTACACACCAAGGAATCTCTTTGTGGATTAAATTTTCAAGGCTGTCCCCATGTCCCAAGGGGTCTTGTGAAATAATCTTCTCAAGAGTAAATTCATTGTTCTCCATGGAGAAAATTGTGATGGATATAATTTTCTCTACCTTTCATATGTAATGCATGAGAAATTGTTCAAAAAGTGATAGTATTTTAGTTTCTGAAAATACACCCAGAATATTTTCTCAAATTCTGTGTGTTTTTAAGTCATGGTGGCTGAAGATTTTTTCTGTGTAGCTTCATCGAAGGCACGCTGTATACACTTTTCTCAGAGGATCAAGGAAGCCAGCCATGTATTTGCAAGGTCAATCATTCACTGAAAAGGGCTACTGATCAAAGACTTAGCTAAGAACATACCACATGGTCACGTAGAAAATAAGAAAGAAGTTGATCATGCACCGTTGTTGCTCCTTGGTTTTAATGTAGAAGTAGACACAATGAGGAACTAGAAAAGTAATTTTCCCAATAATCCTACTAGGACCTTGGGATTTAAGAAACAAGATCCCAGAGCATCCGGGGTAAAAAGAAGGAGTAGAGAAGACGAAGAAGATATCTTGAAATCTGTGTCCAATTTCTAGTTGGCTTTAATGCCCTTTTTCTGAGAATACTTTTAGGAATAGAAATGAAAGGAAAGAGAAGATTGATTTGTATAAGATTAATTCCAATTTTAGCTAGAGGGGAAAGAGTAGAACGCTAAAAGCATCCCAGTTCCCAAAAAGGGGTTGAATAGTCCTGAAACACGTACTCAGTTTTGGCCACAGACAGGAACTGAATGCATCTGTAATTTCCCACTGCTGTGAGTTTCTTAAGGTTACCCAACCAGTGGGTCAAAGCACATGGACAGATCAAGCCAGTTTGCAGAATCTGAAGAGTCTACCTCATATTTGGAAAGGAACACATGTTGCCAGGGGAACTTTATTATGATTAGACGTAAACACTGCTCATGCTTCAGTAAAACTCTATCTCATGAAATCCTAGCTGCAGGTGGACTTCGTGGGAACAAGCGAAGGGAGAGAGTCCTGGCAGACTCACGGAGACACAACAGAGTTGGCCAGGTAGGCAATAGGCCAGTGTAAACTCAATTGCCTGTGTTACGGGCAAAATAACTACTCTAGCAGTTTTGGATCATGGCCCTTTATTGCTTTATTCGGGTCAATAGTTAAGAAAAAAGGTATCTTCTTGTTACCTTGTTAATTAGACTAACACCAGTTTTTTTCCTAATTTCTTCACAATAACTGCCCTAGCCATTACCTCTGCTCTTGTATCTTGAATCTCTGCAGGTTTCCCTTCCCCTACATGCAAACCTGGTCTGGAGAATTCTTTAGTCACCCTAGTCTATCCGACTACAGCCTGCCTCCCCATCCCCATCTCTTGCCTCCTCACTAGCACCACAGTCCTCTAAGAAGCATCTGTTACCTCCTCTACCACAGCACCCATTCATCCCTGTGCAACTTTTAATCCTCAAATACCAATGACATTGCTCTTTTGAAGATGCTACTACCCTGCCCCTTGCCAAGTTTAATGGCTTTCTTAAAAAACCTAACTCTATTGAGATATAATTGACCACCTTCTCCAATTACAGATTGTACAGTCTGATGCATTTTTAACAAATGTACACAGTTGTATAAGCCCCGTCAGAGTCACCATATAAATCAATCTCAACACTCCCCAAAGTTCCCCATGTTCCTCTGCATGAAGAATTCTCATTTTTATTTTTAATTATTAAAATCCTGAAGCTAACTTTGAATAACAGCAACAGTAACTCCCAAAATGGACAACATGCCATCATTTCCTCTTTATTTTATTAAAATTTTCTTCCTAATTACGAGTCATTTCCTCAAGTAGCAAGAACCACATGTTCTGTTTCATGTATATGCTACACACTGTTGCCCCCGGGGCTGCTCACAAAATTAAAACAATCATTATAAGGATGATAAGAATATGATAATAATCCTAACGTTTATCGAGGGCTTGTCATTGCTAGGCAATGTGTCAAGTACTTTAAATGGATGAAGTCATCATGGCTGGACACGGTGGCTCACATGTGCAATCCTAGCATTTTGGGAGGCCTCGTTGCTTGAAACCAGTTCAAGACCAGCGTGGGCAACATGGGTGGACCTCATCTGTACAAACAAGTAAATAAATAAGAAAAAAAATGATCATTATCATCGCACAACTGCATGAGGTAGGGTGATTATTACTTCATTGTACAGATGAGAAATCAAAAGTTCAGAGGGACAACTATTCTATAAAGAGGCTGTGACCAAGGGCAGATCTAAGCAGTCTGACTTTGGGTATTAAAATTGCAATATGTTTACTTTGTGTGTCAATAACCATATTAATAAAGACAAATGTATGCATTTCTATTTTTTCCATATCTATGAGCTTCATGGTCAGGATTTCATTTTTGAAGAAAAGCTATATTATTAGAGCTGGGAAGAAAAGCCAGGTCAGACAAAGTTCCTTAGGAACTCCGATCCCTAGAACATCAGCTTAAAAAAAAGAGTATATATCACTTCTCCCTATTTCCTAGATGCCTTTTGAGAAACAATTAACATATTAGAATAAATTATTCAAGTCTCTCCGAAAATTAAACTGCCTTATAAATGTGATTACATTCCTATTACCTAACAAGGCAACTTAAAATAGTTACTGCTGAAATATTTACTTGACGATTTACACATCCAGTAGATTTAAAGACCCTTGAAGCATTTTTACTATACTGAGAAGGTAGACTCATTTTGTTTAAATAACAACAATGATATCAGACTCTTTAAAGAAAACTCTTCTCAGAGATTCATTAATTTAATTTTGTTCATTTAATTTAACTGGCTGGAATAGAACTTGGGAAATAATTAGATAAAGCTGAGCAAAATGTCGTTTTGGCCTGTTTTTTTAAAAAAAAAAAAAAGTAACAAGAACAAGAAAACCTTCCTTTAAAATCCAATAATGCCTCCAGCCTAGACATTTGAATTCTATGTTGTTTCAGTGAATATGAAACCCATTAAATGTAGAAAATGCATTTTTGTGAGAGAACAGCGATTTTCTTTACCTGATGTCATGACGATCCGAATCGTCTTTGACACAGTGTTAAGTCAAATGATTTGGCATGTTTTAGAAGAGAACAAGAGACAGTTGATCAACTGGAGATAAATATTTAAAAATACATTACTACAGTGCATGCTTCCTCTTCACGTGGCCGCTGAGGGGAATGTAGTAACTCCACTGATCATGAAATCTTACCCTTGGTGAAAAGTCCTATCTTTACTGTACACCTGGGACCAGTTTTTATATTGCTTCCATAACTCTAAACCTTTAAACTGCTCTTTCTAGGGCCCATTCCGCCCTCCAAAACTTAATTGGGCAGAATCCGATGTTGACTCAGAGGGAATAAAATGCTCTCAGAGTAAGCCACTCACCCATTCATTTTCCCAAGGCATCAAGGTATCATTTAGTACCTGGAAAGAGGTAATTTACCTCATGGTACTTTGCAGGAGCTCCAGACTGAGCAGTTTACCCCTAGGGAGAAAGAATGTATCTCACCCTGGTTGGCTACAGCAACAGTCACCCTCTGCTTTACTCCCTTCCTCTGCCTGAGTCTCTCAGTAACAGCGAGGGGCCTCATTCATAAACAACCTGTGCTAGAAAATGCCCGTGATACTCACAGTGTGAAAACAGGAACACGCTTTATCCTTGGGCGTATTATTATTTTATTATTATTTTTCACACGTTCTGTGCATTTTCTCAAGGGGGCTGAAAGCATTTCCTGAACTTGAAACAACCAGTAGGCATCAATCTATGCCCCTGTCTGTAAGTTATAGTCGTTTAATAATGATAATGAAAGCAAAGTGAGGGTGGAGAATTAGTGTTAAACAGTTAATACATGGGAAGGAAGGGGCATTTCAGTAAGCACAGAAAAAGGCTAAGGTGAATTTATTATGTTTTGTTTTGTTTTCAACATGGAATTAACTAGGTTTGTTCAAAACTTTCACCGCCTGGAGTACAACAGTCTCCTTATACTAGTTACTCAATAAATGTTACTGACTGACCACTGCAATATATTTGAAGGGTATAAAATTGTATAAAATGTGTGTAGATTTCTGCAGCCTCCTTACTTATAGGTTTCCAGGCATAGGAGAACAATCTTTTCTTGAATATTGTGTCAGATTTGCTTAAATCCTCATCTTACCAGTGGAAACTCCCACTCACCCACTGTACCCACAGGTAGCTTTTAGGTTCAGAGGGGGTTTCCATTCTTTGGAGTGCATCTTTTCTTTTTTAATCTTTAAAATACTACATTTTTTTATTAAATCATGGCAGTGTACATTAATACTATCATGGGGTAACTGAGAAAATGACACGAAGGCTGTGTTGACCAGTTTGATGGAAGTATTTCGGATTGCATGCGAAAACCCCACACTGGCTCGGCGCCTGTGGCTCAAGCGGCTAAGGCGCCAGCCACATACACCTAAGGTGGCAGGTTCGAATCCCCAGCCCGGCCCGCCAAACAACAATGATGGCTGCAACTAAAAAAAATGGCCGGGCATTGTGGCAGGCGCCTGTGGTCCCAGCTACTTAGGAGGCTGAGGCAGGAGACTCGCTTGAGCCCAGGAGTTGGAGGTTGCTATGAGCTGTGATGCCATGGCACTCTACCCAGGGGGATAGCTTGAGGATCCGTCTCAAAAAAAAAAAGAAAACCCCACACTGTACCCCAGAAGTGCATTAATGTACATAGTTACCATTCAATAAAAAAAAAATACTATCATGGGGTACAGTGTACTGTTTCTGTATACAATTTGAAGTACTTTCATTCAACTGGTTAACATAGCCTTCATTTTTTTTTCTTAGTTATTGTGTTAAGACATTTATATTCTATAATTAGAAAGATTCACATGTACCCTTATAGGATGAACCACAGGCGTGATCCCACCAGTCACCCTCCCTCCTCCCACCCTCCCCCTTCCCCTCCCCTCCATCCCCCTTCCCCTCCTTCATCCCCCTCCCCCTCCCCTTCCCTCCATCTCCCCTCCCCTTCATCCTTCCTCCCCCCTTCTCTCCCTCCTCCTCCCCTCCCCTCCCCTCCTTAATTTCTTGCTTCTGATGACTTTTCTCTTCCCACTAGGTCTTCACTCCTGAGCTTCCTGAATTACTGTCCTGATGCTTTAGCTTCACCCCTCCCCAGACACAGCTCTGAAGCTTTCCTTCCCTCTGCCCACTCCCCAAATCTATAACCAAAGAACCCTCCAGATTTTGCAAAGGTTTGACCATGCTGGATTTGGAAGCAATGGTAGCAAAGCACAGCTCAGGTGAAGATTAAAATCCACATCAGCTGTCACCCTCCCTCCAGTGGAATCTCTGACCTGTGCGTCCCTCTCCACCCAGCCCAGTTTCTGGGCACTAGATTACTGCTATTTTCTCAAGTGTCTCTTTCTAGCTCAGCGTTCTACCGTTTCCCCATTTGTTAGCTAAGTTACGCCCGCTGAATTTCTGCTCATTTCTTCAGTAGAACAATTTAAGTCTTCTTTTTTATACTCTGTGATCTAAGCCAAGACCAAGGAAATATCCCTTTTATAAGCAAATATATCCATTGAGATAAAAGTTTTCTTCCTCTGCCCTCTCCATTCCAATCAAGAAAATTTCTAGTCCAGGCACAGTGGCTCATGCCTGTAATCTCAGCACTTTGGGAAGCCCTTGGAAAGGCTGAGGCAAAAGGATCTCTTAAGGCCAGCAGTTTAAGACTAGATGGGGCAACATAGTTAAACACCATCTCTAAATACATATATATGTTTTAAATTATTAAATTTACAGCACACACCTGTAGCCCTAGCTACTCAGGAGGCTGAGGCAGGGGAATCACTGGAGCACAGCAGGTCAAGGTCGTGGTAAAATTGATTGTGACTACACCACTGCACTCCAGCAGCCTGGGCAATAGAGCAAGACCTAAACATATAGATAAATAAAATAAGAAAAACACAAATAAAAGAAAATTTCCCATCTTAAACGGAATTCCACTTTTCAACTTCTCTGTAGTACCCAGGTGGTGTGAGACCTGCCTGGTGTGTGTCTGTCGTTTAGGACTAATTACTAATATTGTCCCCCTCTGTCTTCAAAATTCCCCAGTTGGAATGAGAGAGTTTTACACACTCACTTAGTATATATTTTCTTATGGCCTTTTAAGAGAAAAGTTTTTGAACACATGTAATAGCATACACCGGAGTCATTGTGAAAGTTTGGACAGGCTGTCACGCCCCATTCTTTCACTTCCAAGAGACGCAGTGGACGTGTCTTTGGCGTTTCACCTGTGCATGTATCCACGTGCTGGGCTTGTCAGTGTTGCTGGAAGGGCTTCATTTGTTGCTGTCCACATGGCTTTTACATTTCTTGACTTTTGTGTATCTCAAAACTCTCTATTAATATGAATAAAGCATATTGAAACGAGGTATGCTTTTGGCCCATCCATTTGTTCACTCATTTATTCAAAACCATATGCCTGTTCTGGCTGACAGAGGACACATGTAGTATGTACGTAACGGCCTCTGTACTTTCTTATCTGTTTATTCTTCCGTGTGTGTTAAAGCATTTAACTGATTCTATCTAGAATGCAATGACGTGTGCACTTGGAACTTTGCCAAGTCTAGTAATGTAAAATAATTCTTTGATGACACTGGTTCCTTGGATTACTTGGTCTTTCTTACCTCTGAAACACCTTACTTGCAAACCAAGAATTTGTTTTCAGGACGATGTTTCAGTCTCTGCATTGTCCTGGTAGAGGTGAAGATGTTCTTGGACAGGATATGCTTACAGAATTTCAGCCCCACACTGTGGCCCTCTCCATCTGTGCCCTGCTAACCAGCCAGCATTTGAGTCTGTACTTATGGAAAGCAGTAGTCTTTCTTAACTTAGTTGAAGCCCAGGGTCTTTCTTAACTTAGTTGAAGCCCAGGGTCCTCCTCCAGTGGGCTGCTCTGACTCTGGCTCATCTCAGGTGATCTGTGGCTTGGCTGTGCTCACTTCACCCGCTACTTGACTGAATAAATGCTCTGTAGACTCACTGCAGAGCCACTGTGTCCCTTTTCTATATCCCCTTCTGGCATGCACCCCAGATAGATTCCCTCATACTTCTGAGTTCCTTCTATAAACACAGGCAACAAAGGTGCCTCACGAAAGCTAAAAAGCATATTTGTATTAGGTTGACCTCAAGCTGGCTGTTTTCCTGAATTCCAAATGGGGACTCAGGATAGGAGCTCCCACTCCCTCCCCCTTTACTGAGTTATCACCATCTTTTTGTACCATTCTGCTCTCCTCCTCCCAATACCCCACATCCCTAAAACATCTCCTATGAATGTTTGGAGGGAATTAGGAACCACACATGTGACCACTTCCTTCTCCTATCACTATATAAGACAGAGACGCCCTTGGCCTTGCTGCCGTAGCTGGTGGTATTGCTATTTTCTCTGCACACAGGGAGAAGCTCTCCAGGCATAAACTGTGATCATTCAGAGAAGATGAAAGAGATTTAAAAAACATTCTCTTTGAGGAGTAGCCTGGCTAGTAAGGAGATTGACTTGTGATGTAATCCACTTTGAATGTTGGAATGTGAATTCCTGCCTTCTCTTTGCATTCTTTAGGTTTAATTTTTCATTTCTCCACCTGCTACCATTCCAGCTTCCCCTTACTTCTACCTCTGCTGTAGACAGATCAGCCTTAAGGAAAATAGTAACCTACATACCAAAGCTGAGATATTAATCTGGTAATCTTATTTGTAAATTTGTAGTCATTTTTCTTCTAGATTTGAGAAAATAAAAAGCACAAGGAATCCTGGCTTGACTTGCGATCAGAGCTACTGTGCGTTGCTTCCAAAATTTTGGAAGCTCTTTAAGAGCAGACTGCTGATAAAACATGGTTACTTTCCAGACTCAGCTGCTAATCACAGAACTTTTCACTGTTAAGAACAGTATCCGTTTCTGAAATCACAGCAGTGATGGTGTCTAATTATTCAGAGAAAGAATGAAAAAATTAATGTTTTGGGGGGTTTCGCCCTCAGAAATTGTTCATAATATAAAAGTTTCATTATGATACCAATTCTTCTTTAACTATTGAATTATTATTCTATTACTATAATTATTATAAAATATTCTTGTAAAGTTCTATAACAATTTTATATATGTGCTTTTTGGGGGTCTAAAACTGTATTCAAAAAGCATTCTTCAATTGATTATGATACATTTTCATAAATGTTTTGATTCCATTTATGACTTTCCCACTTGGAAGGGCCAAAAAGGAGAATGCCTGCTCTACTAACCCTTCCTGGCACATCCGTTCAGGACACAGAGGAAGATGGATGGGACCTTTCCGCAGCAAATGATGAACAATAATTTTAAGCAAATGATAGTGTACTTCAGAGGACACACACTCAAGACATATTTAAAGTAAGCAATCAGGAAAGAAGGGGCTTTTAAACAAATAAAAAATGATCTAGAAGGCAACATTGCAATCCATGATGGTACAAAAATTATAAGAATACTAATAAACAGGGCCATAATGTTTAAAAAACCCCCACACACAAAAGAGTGAGCCAGGAAGAACAGCAACTTGTATTCTTATGCCCGTGAGATTGAGAACATCTTTAAGTGAGAAACAGGAAAAGCAATTCAGTTAAATTATTAGTTAAAGATGTAAGCAACATTATGGCAAGCTGAAGTAGACGGTATTAAAATCCCAAAATCTATGGAATGGTCTTTGACATGTCTTAAGAAACTTTCCAGTTCAAATTAAAATCATTAAATCAATGTCCTATTTTTCTTATATTCTCCATCGTGCCTAACACAAGAATGAGCCTGACCTGGGTTCCTATTCCACACATTGTTATTGAATGAAAGAAGGAGAATCTGAAATAAAATTTAAATTATAAATATGGAAGCTGGTTTGAAGTTTTATTTTTTTCTGTGGTCTGTTGTTACTATAATCAGATGCAATCTATCAATATAAATAAAGCATATTGAAACTAATTATGCTGTTTACCCATCCGTTTGTTCACTCACTTATTCAAAACCATGTGTGTATTCTCATTTAGAAAAGACAGTCAGTGGTGACTTTTCAACTGTCGTGTTCTTGAGGATGCCTGAATTCTGAGACTCAGGCACACAGAGGAGTTAGTTTCCTCTAAGTCAAGGGCAGGGTCTAAATAGAAGGGATCTTTACTTATCCACACACTGAGTGGCCACCACAGGTCAAGCTTTACTAGGACCTGGACATACGGTGACAGAGAGACAGTCCTTGCCAACAAAAAGTTCAATCTAAGAAAGTTAGGGATAGCTCTCAAAGATAGCAACAGCCAACCTCACCAGTTATAGAAAATACACTAATAAATAGTCTATGTTAGCTAAATTATGTATGGTATAGTAACAGAAACATTCTGAAAAGTAATCCAGGGCCAGTTCAAGGGGAGAAAGGCATTTATAATCAAACCTTAAAAATTCAGCCTTCAACTGAAACTGGACCCACACCTTTCACCATTAACTAAGTTAGACTCTCACTGGATTAAAGATTTAAACTTAAGACATGAAACCATAAAAATACTAGAAGAAAGTGTAGGGAAAACACTTGAAGAAATCGGCCTGGGCGAACAT
>CAUYTI010109740.1:0-66123 GCA_963575145.1 Galago senegalensis | reverse complement strand
CAGAGCCTCAAGCTGTCCCCCTGGGTAGAGTGCTGTGGCATCACAACTCACAGCAACCTCCAACTCCTGGGCTCAAGCGAGTCTCCTGCCTCAGCCTCCCAAGTAGCTGGGACCACAGGCACCCACCACAAAGCCTGGCTATTTTTTGGTTGCAGCCGTCATTGTTGTTTGGTGGGCCTGGGCTGGATTCGAATCTGCCACCTTGGGTGTACGTGGCCGGTGCCTTAGCCACTTGAGCCACAGGTGCCAAGCCTTTCCCCTTCTTTAATGATATCTTTTTTCTTTCTTTTTGTTTATTGATTTTTTTAAATTTCTGGATAATTTGAGGGTACAAAGAATTAGGTTACAATGTTTGTATTTGTTAGGTGTGGTCCCTGTTGCAGTTTTGTCCTGCCCCCAGGAGATGTGCTGTGTACCCCACATAGCACCCAGTAAGTGGGAGCACACTAATCCTCCTCCCTGCTCCCCTTCCCTCCTTTCTTCTTCTCCCTTCCCCCTTCCTCCATCTTGAATTGAATTGAGTTTTTCTCTTATATGAGAGTGTATTAGTTCATCTACTGGCTTCATATTAATATTGAGTACTTTGGATACTTGCTTTTCCATTCTTGTGATACCTTACTAAGAAGGATGTGTTTCAACTCCATCCAGGTTAATACAAAAATTGTAAGGTCTGCATTTTTTTGTGGCTGAATAGTATTCTGTGGTATACATATATCACAATTTGTTAATCCATTCTTGGGTTGATGGGCATTTGGGTTGTTTCCACATCTTGGGGATTATAAATTGAGCTGCGGTAAACAGTCCAGGGCAAATGTCCTTGTAATAAAATGTCTTAAGAGTTCTCAGTTTTAATGTTAAATATTTTCCCTAAACAAGTTCTTAAAGAGAATCCCCTAAATTACTTTTTGAAAAGCCTTCATCATCTTGTTTATTACATTTGGGTCTCTGCGATGCCTGCAGCGGGCTTTGACGTTCCAGTGGTCTGTCGTCCATCCTTGTGCACAGTGTCCAGATCACTGTGCCTATATAGTAAGTGCTGCTGACCAGTCCACCAAATCCTCCCACCTGGTCTTTTTCAATTTGATAAACGTTTGTTGAGCACCATTTGTGGGCAGACACATTCTGGGTACCATGGATACAGTACTGAATAATGTAGCAAGCTCTCTCAGAAAAGGAAACTAGACATACAGTGGAGATGTTTGAGGGAGCATCCTGAGCTTGTTAGTTTCAGGGTCTGACATTTGACCCTGCAAAGGTGGACCTGTGGGGTCAGCCCAGCCGACCTCTTGGCGTTGTGTCCCCACTTGGGCTTGATGTTTCAGGTGCACTTTTGGTTGGATGTTGCCCCATTGTCCTCACCCGCAGATGACTATGAGATCCAGTCCCCCACTCCCCCACATCACCTTGTACCTGTGAGGCCACAGCATACGTGTGTGTGTTGGTATGATGCAAACCAGGACCAGCACCAGGCAGTGCACAGGTGGGGAAGGTGCTGTTTGCATTTAGAAATTGCTTTCCTCTGTAATTTCAGGTTTGGGTCTGTGAGCTTTTGACTCCAGGGAGAGCAGGCTCTGGTGTCTGCTGTGGGCACATATGGGTCTGTGTCCCTGGCCGAGAGGACTTAGGAAGGAGAGGAAGATAAAGAGGGAACAGGATGGAAATATTAATAACTGGCTGAGAGGAATGAGGGGAAACTAGACTTCTGGAAACACCTCTAGGTGTTTTAAAATCTTACAAGGGTAAAAGTAACACGTCTTAACACAATAATAGAGAAATGATATAAAGGCTATGTTAACCAGTTTGATGAAAATATTTCAAATTGTATATGAAAACACCACACTGTATCCCATGATTGCATTAATGTACACAGCTATCATTTAATTAAAAAAACAAAAACAAAAAAATCCTCATTGTGTGACTCCCTGACCCTGAGCCTTGGCTGAAGCCCACAGTGGGTTCTTGTCTAGCATAGGTTGGTCCAGGTGACTTCTCAGGTCTCTGTCAGGTGTAATGTCGCTTTTATAATTAATGCTGGACACCTGTCCTGGCAGCTATCCGTAGCCTTTCTGACTTTGATAGCAAGGATGGAAGGTACTTTGGTTACGTTTTAAGTGTGTTTGTGTGTGTGAGAGACAGACAGACAGAATATAGGGGTATATCATGAACATTTTCTAGCCTTTAAAAATCTGTTAATATCCTAAAATGTATGTGGAGAGGCACACACCCTGGAACAGTTAAAACAGTTTGAGAAAAGAAGATGAAGTGGGAGGAATCACTCTTCCTTATGTTAATTCATGCTTATGACATGAAGTGTTCAGGACTGTGGTGTTGGGAGGCAGTAGATTAAGGGAAGTGGAGAGAGAACCCAGCAATAGACCCACACAAATGCACCCAACTGATCTTCACAAGGAAAAGCAATCCTAGAAAAGAGCGGCACTCTTTCTTTTTGACAAACAGTGCTAAAGCATTTGGGCATCCACAGTTTGTTGTTACAACAACAACAATAGAAAACCTGGCTCTAATCTAACACAAAATGTTCTAGCCATTCTTTAAAGGCAGTTATTCTGGAAATAAATTCACTTTTACTTTCTTTGAGAATTTCTTGATATCCCTCTTATTACTGAGTAATATTTTCCTGGCTAAAGATTCTCACTTAATATTTAAGAGTTATTTCCTTGAAAAATGACCTTTGAAAAATTCCAAGTCACTTCCTTCTGGCCGCTCTGTGTTTGATGTCATTGAAAATGTTATAAGCAAGGTGTCTTTTCCTCCTCACTGCTGTCACAAATTTTTCTTTGTCCTTAGATTTCAGAATTTTGATTATGATGCTTCTTCATGTAGATTTCTTTGGCTTTATATTCTTTGGGCTTTGGACAGCTTCTTAAATTTTGAGCCATTATTTGTTTGAATACTTTTTCACCATAACCCACTCTTTCTCTCTTTTGGATTCCGATTACTGAGTGTTTAATTTTTCTTTCTAGTTTCAGGTCCCTGAAACTCTGTTTTCCAGTCAGTTTTCTCTCTGTTGCTGAGATCGTGGAATCCCATTTCTCTCTCTTCAAGTTTACTGATCCTCTATCCTCTCCTTCCTTTCTCCTGGGAACCCTTCCATTGAGCTTTTGATTTCAGTTATTATATTTTTTAGTTCTACGATTTCCACTTATTCTTTATATTTTCTATACTTTGCTAAGATTTTCTAGTTTCTGAGATGTTCTGTTTTTTCAATTGTTTCAGGAGTATTTTTATTTCTTGTTGATGCATTTTTAAGATGGCAGCTTTAACTCTTAGTCAGATAATTCCAGCCTCTGTGTCTTCTGGGTGCTGGTGTCTGTTGCCTGGCTTTCCTTATTCAAGTTGAGATTTTCCCTTTTCTTTTCTTTTTTTGAGACAGAGTCTCAAGCTGTCACCCTAGGTAGAATGTCATGGTGTCACAGCTCACAGCAACCTCCAACTCTTGGGCTTAAGTGATCCTTTTGCCTCAGCCTCCCAAAAAGCTGGGACTACAGGTGTCCACCACAACACTCAGCTATAATCTGTTTTGGTCTAGGTTGTCACTGTTGTTTGGCAGGCCCAGGCTGGATTCAAACCCACCAGCTCCAGTGTATGTGGCTGCACCCTAGCGGCTTGAGCTACGGGCACCAAGCCAAGATTTTTCCTGTTCTTGGTATGACAAGTAAGTGTAGATTTTATTCTGCACTCTGTATCTAATTTAAACCTTCTATATTAGCAAAGCACCTCTGACACTCCTCCAAAGGGGGATGGGGGCACTACCTCATTACTGTGAGGGTAAGTTGAAATCTCACCTTCCCCTTTTGGCCTCTGTTGACAACCTGATTCAAGGATGGGTGTTTCATTGCTGATGGGCAGGATGGGGGTTAAGATTCTATATTCAGCATCCACTGATCACAGAGCGTCAGAAGGCCTTGTTAATGCTGGGCAGTGGGAAGGACTGGCTCTCTACCAGGGCTTCTTGTAACATCCCCCCAGCAGAGGAGGGAGCAATGCCTCACTTGCACCAGGCAGGGATGGGAGACTGTCTCCACACCGTCTTCACTGATGCCACGAGGAAGGACCTTGCTAACACTGGGAGGGGCCCCCGGCTTCCCCTCAGCCTTCTCTCACACCCCTTGGCTGAGGGCTATTTCTGACTCATGACAGCCAAGTGAGGTTAGGAGTTCCTCACTCCTGGTTTGCTGGGGTATGAGGAGAAGTGGGTATATTGCATCGTTTTAACCTAAAGTTTGGCCCAAATAGGATAGTTACTGTTTAAAAGTCAGCTGTCTTGCCAGACTGGTCCTTTAGCTAGAGAAGACAGGCTTCTGTTGGGGCATTTGTGTCTGAACCCAGCAGCACTTCCCACAAGACTACTCATCGTCCTAGAGGAAGCAGCTGTGAGTGGACTATATGAGGCTAAAGGAAACCTCGGGAACTCACTGGTGTGTGTGTCATTCCTTGTGCCCACAGCTGGTCTGCTTGCTTCTCTCCACCATTCTGAGTTTTCACATCTTTGTTTTATATACAGTACCTTAAGTTTTTAGTTGTACTTAGTAAACGACTAGGGAGAAGGGTGTCTATGCCATCTTGTCCAGAACGACTAGGGAGAAGGGTGTCTATGCCATCTTGTCCAGAACTGGAAGCCCTTTTTCATTTTTTTCCCACAGCATCCTGCTCTTGTTTAATGATTTCAGTGTTTTCCTTTTTCTTTCTAAGGTTGTTAATTTAGCTCCTTTGAGGTTTTCTTCTATCCTTTCTATTTTCTGTTTCCTGATTGTTTTTTCTGTCTGTTTGTTTATTTTGGCCTTTCTAGTGTGTTGAAGGTTTTTCCTAAATGTCTGGCAACCTTCGGGTGAACTTCATATTTGTTAAGAGGCAGGTACCCGGTGTCTATTTAGATGTCCCGTGGGCACGTGTGGGGCTAATCAGCCAGTGAGCAGGGTGACTGAGACGGGGCTCGTTTTACACCAGAGTGGAGGGGCCTTTCTCTGAGGTGAGGCCATTTCTCTGGAGCAGTATCCTCCAGTTGCTTAGTGAGGAGCAGTAGGCTGATCCTGGGAATGAGTGAAGCAGGTGCTGAGTGGCCCCTGTTCACTGTGCAGATTTCCTTGTTGGCCCTGTTTGCATGCCAGACCTGTCCACCTGTTTTACCCGTGAGCTGTGGCCTTCAGAGTCTGGAGACTCTTGGCCAGTTCTTTAGACCCTAAGTCCCTGGGGTTTGATCTTGACTGCAGTTTGAGGGGGTGGGAGTGGAAATGGAAGTGAGCATTTGGCCATCTGGGCTGGGGATGCTAACTGAGGCCACACTTTGATGCACAGATGTCAGAGCCAGGCCTCTGAGCTCGTTCTCAGAGCCCACCTGCCTGCCTCAGTGCTTCCTACACACAGTGGCATTAGCTGCCCCTACATCCACTCGCCCTTCTCAAGATTTTCTTGATTTTTCACCTGCCATTGTCTCACTATTTTTTAATTTTGCCTTTTTTGCGAACACCAGGATAGGCAGTAGGTACTTAACTAATGACAGCTCCTCATTCAGACCCACGTTTACTCCACCCCAGAGTCTGACCAGTCTGCCTTCCTCCCCAACTAGCCTTGGAGGGTCCCTTCCCTTTGGTCTGACAAGTCCCCAGGAGCATAGGCAGGTACTAACCTATTGCCACACATCTCACTGACCTAGTCAGGTGCCTTGGCTCAGGGGCAGGAGGGGAGTCAGTTCTTTTCCATTAAGTGGAGAAAACTAAGGCAAAGTTTCTCACTGAGGACACCTATGTCTCCAGCCAGGGCTCACTCCAAAGGCCCACATTCACGCAGTGAAAGGGCTGGAGTTCTAAAGTGCTGATGAAACACAGGGTGGATAAAAACATCTCTGGTGGCTTTAACAGATCCCCGACGACACCCAGGTGCAGCCTAGTGGAAAGCTCCAGGACAATATATTGGAAAAGTCCAAGTAGGAAGTTTCTTCTAGTTGGGAAAGTGAGCTTTACTCTGGTGGTAGTGAGCTGTGCTCGTGGAAGGTGTGGAAGTGAGGGTGGCTCTTCCTCCTCATAGGTGGCTTATGTCACTCACCCAGCTTTCATGTTGAGTGTGCATAAAATGCATAACAGAGAGCCTTACCAGCAGACAAGCTCAATTAGCATCCTTTCCCTTTTGGGGAACTTTGAGGGCTATAAAAGGGTCTGAGGAGTGGTCACTGCCTAGGTACGGAGGTGTGCTTACCAGCTGGGAACAGCAGGAACAGATACAACACAGACTAGTGAGTGGACCTGGGCCGTGTGGATGCAGGCAGCTCACTTAAGTTCTCTGAGAGCTTTCTATGAAGCCGTTTGTGGGACAGAGAATATACCAGCTGCTCCAACCCACAGGCAAGCTGGGGAGCAAGAACCGGATAAAAACACTTTGTAAATGTAGAGTGACATCTGGGAGCTCAACAAAAACACATCAGGTCACTGGTTCTCAGCTGCCCAGTAGAATCACGGGGGAACCTGGGCAGAGCCTCGGCCCAGGTCGTGCTCCCAGCCATCCTGTAGCAATCAGGCACATATACTTCCTCCTCCTCCTCCTCAGCTCACTCTCACTGTACATATATACAGTTCAAATTCTTAAAGAATACCTCAGATTAAACAGAGAATATATGACTAAATCTTAATGTTGCAGAAAATTATTATGCAAAATACTTTAATCTCCCAGAGAACTTTTAATAACTTCTAGAATAACAACTCCCTACAATTTCTACCACAAAAATAAATTCTATCAAGGTACTTAAATAAGAGCTTATTTAGTTCAGAAAAAAGCTGTTTAAGAGGCAAAAACCCAAGATCTAACGTTGAGTGAGCATACCCACTTCCCTCCAGCTGACATGTAACAAGAGATTATTGCAGACACAGTCCCCGCCTGCTGAGACTGCAGTGGAGCAGAGGACTGGCTGGTGTGGTCCGCCTGTGACAGCCCGCCAGGGCCTCTCTCCCCAGCCCTTGTCTAGGAGGAAGGATCAAAGTCTTGCTTTGTCAGGCTCAGCCTTCCTTGGCTTCCAGTCTGTGCACATTTTTTAAGGGAGACTCTTGAAATGGTTAAAAGAAACTGCACCTGTGTTTCCAGCAGCAGGATGAGCAGGATGCCCAGAGTGCTAGGGGATGCCACCGCTCAGAGGTCACACTTGTGAAGGTTGTGGATGGGTGGAGTGTGTCAGAGGGGACAGCACGTGGGAAGAAGAAGGTTTCTTTGCCCAGAGGCTCATTCCACAGATCAAAAATGCTGCTGATATCATCACAAGCCTAATTATCCTGCTAGCGTGTACACATTGTATTCTGAAATTGTCAGGGTGCCTGAGTTCAGAACTGGAACCTGGACGGGTGATAGCCTGGCTGAGGTGGGGTCGTGCACGCACTGTGTTAGAATATGGACCTGAAGTGTGTTCTTACTTGAATTCTGTTCTCTAAGGATATTGTTTAAGTAAAGCTTTCACTGCAATTACTGACCTTTAAAAAGTATTTCTAATGAGTGTGCCAAGTTCAGTAATTACTTTCAAGACCTAATTCTTTGATCAAAATAGAAAACTGGATTTTTTTTAAACAGTCATGAAAGTAGATGTTTTAACAGAAACAAGATTTGATTTGTTCCTAACCTTCATTTTCCAAAATTTCTGTGAACAAAGTGTTTCACTAGGCTCTGTCTTTTGAGAATTAACCAAAACATACAGTTAGACTAGGGTGACCAGACGTCTCGCTTTTAAACAATTTGTCCCGCATCCCCCGGCATTTTAAAAAAGTCCCGATTTTTGGAAAGAATGCACGAACGGGCGGGAGAACAGGAAGCAAATATACGGTTTTCAGCTGCCATGTGGCTATTTCGCCAGAATATGAGTTTTATATTATTTTTGTTAATTTTGTAATGTTAAACTGTAATAATAACAAATAATTGCTGAGAAGCGATTATCGAGAACTGCTTATCAAAGTTTGCATTGTTGTCAGGCCCTGCCCTGCCCTGTCACCTGCCCCGCCAGCCATGTTGTCCCACCTTACAGATGTTAAAATCTGGTCACCCTAAGCTAGACCCAAATGAGCCAGAAGGCCCTGTGTCCCCAGTTGATCCCTCCTCTGTCCCATCTCTGATATGTTCTCTCCACTTTCTAGAGCCACACGCCCTGGGAGGAACCACCAGGTGAGAAGCCCTGTCTCTCCCATGGCCAGAAAGCTTTCCACACTGGGCCAGCTCAGGGGCCATGCCCCACCACTGGCAGGGTGACACAGACACCTTCACTGCCTGGGAGCATCCCTCACCACCCACCCATCAGCTTGGATGACCTGTGGCTGGAGAAGACACAGAGAAAGAAGTTGGAGAATCAGTCCCAGGCTAAAAGGAGAATGCACGCAGGGACAGTGCACAACCATGGGGAGAAAGTAAGTAGTCCATGGCCCAGGTATACTCAGGCCTAACTGGGTCCTCCTCCTCCTTGGCTGCTGCCTGTCATTTCCTGGGCTTCCTCCTCAGCTCTCTCCTGTGCTGGGCCCTCTGGATGAGGCCTGGGCCGCCTGGGCCCTCCATACAGGAGAGACACCTGTCTATGTGTATGGTGAGAGTGAGCTGGAGGAAGAGGAGGAGGAGGAAGGACGCACATGACTGCTGCACTAAGGCACTAAGGCTGGGAGCACAGCCTGGGGCTGAGACTCTGCCCAGGCTCCCCAGTGATTTACCAGGCTGAGAACCACTGCTCTAAGGTCTTTCTGTTGAGCTCCCAGATGTCTCGCTACATTTAAAAAGTGCTTTCACCTGGTTCTCGCTCCTCAACTCGCCTGTGGGCTGGAGCAGCTGGTATAGTCTCTGTCCTACAAATGGCATTGTAGAAACTCAGCTTAAGGGAGCTGCCTGCATCCACACAGCCCATGTCCATTCACTAGTCTGCCTTGTATCCGTATTGTGTCTGTCTCCTCCTGGCCTACAGGAGAGACACCTAGCAGTGTGTCCCCTGCAGTGACAGAAGCCAGAGCACCCTGTTCCTTCCCTGTGGTGTGTCTCTGCCTATGGCCTGCCCTGTGCAAGGCAGCAGAGAAGTGGAAGAAGGTGGGCTTCCTGCCCTCAGGGACCTCACCATAGTGACCCCTGTTTAGTGAGTGCCTACCGTATGCCAGACACTAAGCTAGACATTAGCATGTCCTGTCACAGAGGTGCAGAACATCCTGATATGACAATCTTAACTAAATTAATTAAATGTAATTATGTTATCCATTAGATTTTGTCTTTAGGGACATTTTGACACCATGATTTTTTGGTTGAAACTGACAGCCTATTAAACAATGATTTAATGGCATAGACATCAGACTTTCTATCCAATCTGTGGCAAGAGTGTCTTGTTCTTTCCCTTTATAAACAGCAACATTCTTATTATTAAGTATTTGTGGAGTATACATCTCCAAGCCTCACCTCATCCCTGAGTACTCTCTTTTTAGATTTGAGGTGAAATTCACAAAACATAAAATTAACCACATGAAAGTGAACAACTCACAATATTTTGAAAGCATCACCTCTGCTAAGTTCCAAGATGTTGTCATCACCTCAAAAGGAAAACGCACACTCGTTAAGCAGTTACTAGCCATTCCCCCTTCCCAGAGCCCAGCAACGCTGACCTTTCTGTCCAGATAGCAGATTTACCTATGCTGGATTTTACATATACACGGATCATACGATGTGTGACCTTCAGTGCTCATCCATGTTGCAGCATGTATCAGAACTTCATTCATTTTTATAGCTAATATTCCCTTATGTGAATATACAGTATTTATTTTACTTTTGTTATCCATTCATCTGTTGATAGATATTTGGGTTGTTTCTGCCTTTTGACTATTATGAATAGTGCTGCCAGGACCAGTATATACATTTTTGTTTAAATACATATGTTCAGTTCTTTTAGATATATACCTAGAGTGGAATCACTGGACCATAGGGTAATTCTATGATTAACTTTTTAAAGGAATCACCAAACTGTTTTCCACAGCGGGTACACCATTTTCCATTCCAACCAGCAATGCATAAGGGCTGGAAGTTTTCTACATCTGCCCCCCTAGCATTTGTTTCCTGTTTTGTTTTGTTGTTGTTGTTGTTTTAATCATACCATCCTACTGGGTATGAGTGGTATCTCATGTGGTTTGATGTACATTTCCCTAGTGAAGGTGGTGGGGTGGCTCACACCTGTAATCCCAATCTGAGAAGCTGAGGTGGGTGCACTGCTTGAGCTCGTGAGTTTGAGACCAACCTGAGCAAGAAGGAGACTCCATCTCTACTAAAAATAGAAAAAAATTAGTCAGGCATTGTGGTGGGTTCCTGTAGTACCAGCTACTTGGAAGGCTGAGGCAAAAGTTTCTCTTGAACCCAAGAGTTTGAGGTTCAGGGAACTATGATGCCATGGCACTCAACAAGGGTGACAGAGTGAACCTTCATCTCAAAAAAAAAATACATTTCAAGTGAATTGTTGAGCATATTTTCATATGTTTTGGCCCATTTGTATATCTTCTTGAGAGAAATGCCTATTTAAGGGTGGTGCCTGTGGCTCAAGGAGTAGGGCGCCAGCCCCATATACTGAAGGTGGCAGGTTCTGGCCAAAACTGCAAAAAAAAAAGAAAGAAATGCCTATTCAAATCTTTTGCCCATTTTTCAATTGGGTTATCTTTTTGTTGTTACATTTTGAGCTCTTTATAACTCTTAGATACTAGACTCTGATCAGATATGTGATTTGCAAATATTTTCTCCCACCTGTGGGTTGTCTTTCCCTTTTTGGATAGTGTCCATTGATGTACACAAGTTTGTAATTTTGATGAAATCCATTCATCTTTTTTCTTTTCTTGCTTGTGCATTTCATGTTATATCTAAGAATTCATTACCAAACCCAAATAAGGAAATTTACTTCTGTTTTCTTCTAAGGGTTTTGTACCTTTTGCTCTTATCTTTAGGTCTGTGATCCATTTCTATTGAGTTTTTATAGGTGTGAAGTAGAAGTTTAATTTTAATTTTCTGCATATGGCCATCTCATTGTCCACGCATCATTTTCTGAAAAGTATATCTTCTTTGAATGGTCTTGGTGCCTTTGTCAAAAATCAATGGCCTAAGATGCAAGGGTTTATTTCTAGACTTTTAATTCTATTCTGTTAACTTACATGTCTATCTAAGTCAGTAACACACTGTTTTGATTACCATAGCTTTATAATAAGTTTTGAAATTAGGATGTATGTGAGTCCTCTTTTTTTTTTTTCAAGGACTGTTTTGGCTGTTTTTTGAATCTTACAATTTCATATGAATCATAGAACCAACCTATCCATTTCTGCATTAACACACACACATAAGGCTATTGGGATTTTGACAGGATTGTATTCAATTTGTAGATTACTTTGATAGTTACTATTAAAAATAAGCCTAATTCTATACCCTATAGTATATCATACTATACTGAAGTATACCATGGAAAGTAATACCATATTAATAATATTAAGTCTTTGGATCCATGAATACTGGGTGTTTTTCCATTTTTTAGGTGGTCTTTGATTGCTTTCAAGCAGTGTTTTATAATTTTCACTGTACCGGTCTTGACCATCCTTAGTTAAATTTTTTCTTAAGTGGCTGGAAAGGGTAGCTCATACCTGTAATCTCAGCGCTTTGGGAGATTGAGGTAGGAGGATTTCTTAAGGCCAGGAATTCTAAACAAGCCTGAAACCTGTCTCCACAAGAAAAAAAAAATAGTTGGGCATGGTGGTACGTACCTGTAGTCCCAGCTCCGTGGAAGGCTGAGGGAGGAGGGTGGCTTAAGCCTAGGCGCTGTAGTGAGCAATGATTGTGCCATTGTACTTCAGCCTAGGTGACGGAGCTAGATGCTGTCTCTAAAAAAAATTTTACTAAGTATTTTATTCTTTTTGATTACATTGTAAATGGAACCTTTATAAATTGCATTTTGGGATTGTTCATTGCTAGAGTATAGAAATACAACTGATTTTTGTTTCTTGATCCTGTATCCTTCATCTTTGCTGAATTCATTTATTCTAAGAATGTTGGTATGGAGTCTTTAAAAATGTCTACATTTAAAAATTTCTACATTTAACCTGTAAAAATAGATAGTTTTACTATTTTCTTTCCAGGTTAGATGGCTTTGCTTTATTTTTTCTTTCTCACTTTCTCTGACTAGAATTTATAGTACATTGTTGAACTGAAGTGGTAAAACTGGGCTTCCTTATAAACTTGGTGCCCCCTGCTGTCACTCCATGGCTCTCCTATGTGCTCTGTAACAGTCTTAAGTGTTAATGTGTTTTACTTGAAGTTAAAAAATATGGTAGTGGAATTAAAAAGTGTATAGACTGCCATTTAACTAAAATTGTACACTGCATTCACAAAGCTACTTTATGATACATATAATATAGTAAAACTGTTTTACAGTAAATGATGTTTGTCTTTATCTTAATTTTCATTTAATTAGTGTATTTCAGTATTAATATCAAGTCAGTATGGAGTTTATAGTATAGTGTATAGAATTAGTGAGGCCTATTTTTAATAGTAACTCTCAAGCAACCAGAATCTGGATATTTATATGGAATCTACCAATCCCCATGGGTGCTGGATAATGGGGAGATTATTGCACTTGCCTTCACACTCATCAAGATGAATGGATTAAATATGTACATTTTTGTGCATCAATTATACCTCAATTTAAATGAAGATTTAAGACATTCATGAAAAATAGGATAGTTACAAAGGTGGGGGACCTGAAGCCTTAAGGTGAAATGTGGCATTCTGGGTCCTTAAGTGCGACCTGATGACTGAATCCAAATTTCATAGTACAAATCCTTTTATTAAAAGGGGTACAGAGAAAAATAAAGTTTTTCCTGTCTCTTGTGATGCTTCAAAAACAATAATCTTGAAATTAGAAGGTTGCAGGTCCTCCATTCCTGGTACCACAATTCCTGCCCATCCCAATGTTCTTTTTATGATGGTCCAAGCCTGTATTTTGTCACTATTTCCTTGCTATTTAGAGAACTTCGTTTAGACATCCTTTAAGAGTAGGTTTGCTAACAATAAATCTTTTACTTCTCCCTCAGTTGTAAGTGTCTTTCTTTCCTGTTCATCCTGAAGGAAGGAAGATACTGACTTGGTGATTAACAAGTTCTTTTCTTTCAGTATTTACAAACTGTGGGGCCACTTCCTTGTTCTGTGGGGTTTCAGATGGCAAATCCATTGCCATGAGAATTGGTGGTACCATATACATAATGCATATTTTCTCTCTGGCTGCTCCCAAGTGTTTTTTTCTTTTTCGTCAGTTTTCAGAAGAAATTATGATGTGCCTTAGAAAAATTTCTTTGGATTTACTCTATTTGTGTTTCACTCAGTGTCTTAGCTTAGGCTGCTATCACAAATTACCATAGCCAGGCAGCTTAAATTAAAAACATTGATTTCTGGCAGTTCTAAAGGATGAGAAGCAGCCAAGATCAAGGTGCTGCTAGGTTCGTGTTTGGGGAGGACTCTCTCCCCAGCTGCTTTCTTGACATATCCTCACAGTGGGGAGCGACAGAGTGTGTGTCTCATGTCTGTTCTAATAAGGGCACTAATCCTGTTCATGGGGGCACTTGCCTCCAAAGACCACTTTGGATGAGATCTTCAGTGTCTGGATTCTAGGAGGCACAAACATTCAGTCTGTAACACTCAGCTTTTTTAATTTGCAGTTTTGTCTTTCGTCCAAATTGCCAAGTTTTTAAGCCATTATTTCTTTGACTGCCGTTTCTAGTCCATTTTCTCCCTTCTCATCTTGTGGGAATGTGCTGTTTGGCTACTATCCCATATGTCTCTGAGATTGTTTGTTTTGTCTCAATCTGTTTTCTCTCTCGTTCAGAATAGACAGATTTTATTGACCTATCCTCAGGTTCACTGACTTTATACTCTGCTACTGAGCCCATCCCGTAGGCTTTTTGTATCAGTTATAATTTTCATTTCTGGGCTTGCCATTTGGTTCTTTTTCACAACTTCTTTTTCTTTGCTGAGATTTTCTATTTTTTAATTTCTTTCAAGAAAATGTGTGGTAGCTTGTTCAAGCAATTTTATGATTGCCTTTACCTGCCAGATAATCCAACATGTTGTTCGTGTGAGTGTTGGCATGTCCTTGGCACATTGGTTGTCTTTTCCCAATCATTTTTGTGATTTTTCTGTTTCTTCGTATCATGAGTGATTTTTATTACAGGCAGTCCCCAGGTTACTAATGAGATAGGTTCTATAGGTCTGTTCTTCAGTTGAATTTGTATGTAAGTTGGAACAGATACATTTACCTATTACCTGTAATAGTGTCCTTTTGTAGGTGCAAGTCATATGTCAGTAAGATATTTATAACTTGGGGACTTATTGCACTAGACTCCATTCATAAGTGTGAGTTGTACAGAAGTCAGATGTTTATTACTTGAGAGCTGCCTGTACATTTTGGATGTTATGTTATGAGACTCTGAATCCTATTTTATCTTCTTTCTTTTTAAAGCAGGCACTCCCCCTGGTGAAGGCTGGGCATTGACTCTCCTTCATTGCAACTGGGTAGGGTAGGGGTTCTGCTCCCTGCAGGGCCTGCTAACATCTTGCTGGTCAAAGTGGGACACTAACTCTATCACTTCATTGTTTCCAAGAGGACAAGTAAGATCAGCTCCCTGCTGGGCCCTAATGACACTTGGAGGGGAGGACAAAGGGAGTGCCCACTAATCCTGCCTCTCCTCACTTGGTTCTGCATCATGGCTGCAGGCTGGGGGTGGCGACTCATCTCTCCAAGCCTTTTTGACACCAGGCTGGAGAGGGATTGACATAGTGGCTAGCCCTGATTTGCACATCATTCAGTTTTGTCGATGTCAGTGACTGAAGGGTCACCCTGATTGCACCCCTCTGACACTCATTGAACCCCCTCATAACCCTGTTGGGGCGTTGAAGAATGCCTCCTTCTATCAGGCAGGGGATAGAAAATCACCTCCCTACTCAGACAGCCAACACTGTCCCAGGAGGGAATCAGAGTGCTGCCTACTTCTACCAGGTGTGGGACGGAAGATCAGCTGCCCACTGGGTTCCACCGACACTACCTTGGCAGGTGAGCTGGGTCACTGCTGCCTATTTCCCTCATGCAGAGGATGGAAGATTAGCTCCCTGCTTTGCCCTCCAGCACCACCCTACATGGAAAGTGGAGTGCCACTAGGTTCTACCTGTCATGGAATGAAAGCTCCTCCACTCCAGTGACACTGTTGGGTGGGAAAAGAAGAGTACTGTATATTTCTGCCAGGCGGAGGGTGGAAGATCAGCCCTCTGATTGGCCCCACTTTCATTTTACACTTTCTTTGTCCCTCTTGGTCCAAGGTGACAGTGATCTTGCTGGCATAAAATTCTCAGGAATTGTGAGTTCCCTGTGTGAGTCATTAGGATTCAATCCATCAGGCAGGAGACTCCCGTGGGTCTTTCCTAGGTGATCCTGTCTTTGTTCTGGCTTCTTCTGACATAGCTGAGGACCTCTATGGGTCGCATGCTTAGTGTCTTCAAAGATCTTTTTGTATGACTTAACAACTTATTGATATTTTTGAGGTATTAGCAGAAGTTCGGCCAGCCACACTCTGCTTTTTCTCTAGACCAAGTTTCTTGAAAGTAAATTGCTTGATGTTAGCATCCTGCCATTTGGAAAAGCGGAAAACTCTCAAATCATCAAGCCCCAGTCTTTGTTATTAAGATTTCTTTCATTAATTTATCTTTCTTCTTGTATTTTGCTATAAGCAGCAAGATGAAGCCATGTTGAACCTTCACACATTGCCTGGAAATTCCCTCAGCCAAGTGCATCATGTGCCAGTTCTTCCTCCCACGTAACCACAGGGCACTGATCCTGCCGAGCTTCCTGCCACTATGTTAGGAGCGGCCTCTTTCCTCCAGTTTCCAGTAAAATGTTCCTCATTTCTTTCTGCGCTCTCACTAACCTCACTAACAGCACCTTTAATGTCCATATCTCTGCTAGCAATCAGTTCACAGCGATAGTTCTTCTCTAGGGCAAATCATGTGTTCCCCATCTTGCTCCTCACACCCTTCCCTGCCTGCACTGGCAGGCCTCACCTCAATAGTAGTATTTCTACCAACAGGCTGTTCAAAGCCATCTAGACTTTTTCTGTTATGCTCTTGAAGATTCTGCTAGCTTCTACCCTCCATGGCCCATTCCCGTCACTTCCAGATTTGTTACAGTTACGCCTTACTTCCAGGTACCAAAATCTGCATTGGTTTCCTTTTTCTGTCATAACCAATTACTCTGAATCTAATGGCCTAAAACCACATAGATTTGTTACCTTACAGTTCTGTAGGTTAGGAGTCTGATACAGCTCCCAACAAGTGAAAGCCATGGTATCAGTGAGGCCATGTTCCTTTCTTGAGCCTCTTGGGAAGAGACCATACCCGCGTGGGTGCCAGCTTCAAGCTGTCCACATCTGTGGCTTGTGAGTCCCATGCGTGATGCTGTGTCTCTCTGATAATTCTTCTGTAGTCACATCTCCCCCTGACTCTGACCCTACCTGGAAAATGTTCTTTTAAGAATTCTTGTGATTGGATTTTATACACCAAGATAATGCAGGACAATCTCCTCAGCTCAAAGTCTTTAACTTTAGTTTCTTCTGCAGAGTCATTTGTGCCTTGTAAGATAACAGGTGAGGATTAGGGTATGCGTGCAGGGGACACTATTCTTCCCATAACAGATACTGTTTTTCTAGTCCTTTAGCTGGAGGAAATAAGATTTTTCTTGGTGCTTTTTTTCCTGTGTCTTTTGTTGGTTCTGGACTGGAGGCTTCTGCACTGCTGTGTCCAGGATATATGAGGGACAGAAAGGAAAGCCTGTTGCTTCTCAAGTCCTCGGTTCCACAGATATCCCACCTTTTCCCACTGGTCAGGGTCTGCCTGTATTTGTTCCTTGTGTTCAATTCACGTAGGGATTTTAGGTGAAAGAGAAAGGATGTTGGAAGAATGGGGCTACTCCATCCTAGTGGAACCAAAAGTCTCCAGAGGTTTAGTTTTTAAGAACCAGACTGTATTGGGATCCCCAAGATAAATGTGGTGATTTTCTAGGAGGCCTCATGGAGCTCATCAATAAGGCAGCACAGTGAAAGGCTGTACAACGGGACCGGGAGGGAAGAGACAATGGAGTCTGGAGAAGTGACCGTGCAGCCTTCCTTACACTTTCTCCCCTTACACGTGCTTCTTTCTCCAGAAGAAAAATAAAAAAGAAAACCCTACAGTCACAGGCCCAATGATTATGTCCATGGAAGCCTATTAGTGATTCAGAGCCCAGTGTTTTTCTAGACTTGTCACATGGGCACACTCTGCCTATCACATACCAATATTCCAGACTCTCAGAAGGAAAGCAGGCATAAAGTGCAGAAAGCACATTGTACAAACAGTCTAGGTACAGTGAGCCATTTATCACTTAGGGGACTGTTAGAGTGCCAAGTTTCCAGAGGCCAGCCGTGGGCCAACCTTACACACAGGCATTTCTAAAGATAGCAGCCTCAGACACGCCACATTAGCACCTTTCAGTATTTGTCACGTGACAAATTTACGTGGGATCGTATCATCCAGCACAGCATGTGGACAACTACGTAAGTGGAAAACGCAAACCTATAGCTGAGAATGGAATGACGAACGAGCTGAGATTCAGAAATGGAGGTACTGCCCGGGTCGCCTTTTGACTGCAACTCCTGGGGGAAGATTAAAAGGACAGTGAACAATTGTGTATGAAGGTCCATGTCAGAGATATAAGCCGAACACACTACTTAGAGATTAAAAGTGTTATTTGTATATTTTGAAGTGACAGTTTTGATGCAGCGGCCACTGAAAACTGGTGATGTCAAAGGGTCTTATCTAAAAGGCTGCCTCAAGTCACCCATGAATGCATCTGGCTTTGAAATCACAACAGTTGTGTGAGTTGGTTATTATGTACCTACTTTCCAGATGAAGAAGCTGCGTCAGAGACAGTAAGAAGCTTGCCAAGGCTTTGAGGGATGAGACTGGCAGAGACTGGATGTGAGCACGTATCTGTGTTCTCCAAAGCCTTTGCGCTCTCTGCTTGCAGTTTTAAAGGTACAAATTCATCAATTACAGATTGATGGGATGAGACTGCACATATTTTTTGCTGTAAGCTGCTAAATAAAAAACTGTTGGAAGCTGTGCTCACATATGCAGCAGCAGGTGCAGCATACTTGGTGTGACACTTCCCTGGGGCTCGGTCCCCACTGAGAGCTGCAGCTGCCTGAGTCTCTATCCAAGGCAGATATGACTTTACCAGAAATGAGGAAACAGTCCAATTCTCCCTACCCTATTATTCTTTTATATACAATGGTGTTGGTCAAGATTTATGTCACCGCTGTTGAAGAACTCACTCGAATAGTCAGTGCATTTTGGTTTAAAGGAATATGTGCAAATGCTGGGTTCTCACCCACAGGGCCACATCCTCTGAGGGTGGACAGCAAAGGCAAGATCCTGGTGTTCCCAAAGATTATGATTCACTACTTTTTTTTTTTTTTTGATGATTCAATTTAGGGTCAAAATGTTTTCCTACATGCTGTCTAACAAATAATTAAAGAGTGATTTGCCACTAATTTTGATGAAGATTTTACAAAGCACAGAACTAACTACAACCAATCTTCTTTATCTACACAATCCGTATTGGCAAATGTGCTCATGAAAGTTTGTTTGTAACACCAAAATCAATACTCACAGCGTGTCCGTTGTCTCTCATGTACATTCTCAGTATGGGGAAAAATTTGAGTTCCCCAATGTGCACATTCCCAGCTGAGGTCCAACGAGGCAGTGCTCTGTCTCCTTATTTCAGCTTTCATACTGAACAAACAGCCCTTCGCAGTTTATTTAGAGCAAAGTAAACGGTTGTGTGTGTGTGTTGGTGGTGATTTTGCTATTTAAAATGCCGCTTGGCTCGGCACCTGTAGCTCAACCGGCTAAGGCGCCAGCCATGTACACCTAAGGTGGCAGGTTCGAATCCCCAGCCCGGACCCGCCAAACAACGACAGCTGCAACCAAAAAATAGCCGGGCGCCTGTGGTCCCAGCTACTTGGGAGGCAGAGGCAAGAGACTCGCTTGAGCGCAGGAGTTGGAGGTTGCTGTGAGCTGTAATGCCACGGCACTCTACCCAGGGGAACAGCTTGAGGCTCTGTCTCAAAAAAAAATAAAAAATAAAAAATAAAATAAAATGCCGCTTAGCCCTGAAGTGCTGCCCATTGGGCCACGATGGCTGTGATTAATCTTATGGAGACAGTACATTTGTTGTATAAGATTTGTGCAGGCATGAGTTACATTGCTTTGGCCATTAATTCATAGTAATGAGTTGACAATATGTTACATCCAGAAAAAAACGAAAATTCACCCATCTGAGACCACTTCGGAAAGAGCTAAAGTAGCATCTATGGTGTGTGATAAAACTATGGAAAGAGGCTAAAATTATAGATTCATGGGATGCAACCAGTAAAAATGTAGTGGAGAGTATTGTTGTGAGACTGACAGCCCCCAAAAGTTACGTATAATACCTGAGGCTGGGAGAAATGTTAAACCCTTGCCGCTAGTGCTACCTGGCTTAGGTTTTTCTAAAGGTAGCAATATGCTATGAAAAACATTAAACTTGGGGGCAAGGCAGGTTCTGCAGATCAGGAGGCATGAGAAGAGTTTTTAAAAATACCTCCTAAGTGTTATGCAGAAAAAGAGTTATGTGGAAAATCAGGTTTTCAATGCTAATGAGTCTGGCTTGTTTTACAAGCATGTTGACAGATGAACTAGATAATGCCTATACCTTTGCAGTTGACAAAGATGCTGTGAGCAGAAGCTCCCAGGAACCTAACTCTGTATTTCCCCTGGGAGCACCAGCTCAGCGTCTGCTAACCTAGTGTTTGTGAGACTTCATGGAGCATTGCTAGCACAAACAGTGAGAGCCGATCAGCTGGAAGACCAGTGCTTCAGGAAGATGATATGCAGGGAAGTGTGGGAATATGTGGATAATGAAGATCTATCATTATTATAATTTAATGAGAATTATAATTTATAACGTAATCATTTATAATAATAAAGGAAGTTGTGACTCATTCATTATCTTTGTATTACAACTTTTTTCCCGTGATTTTGTAGTCCCATCCCCTGCATTTGTCCCTACCACAACTAGAATGAATTTGCAGAATTGCTAAGGGTTTGAACTTGACTCTTTCCATGCTGACAATACGTTGTACGGATGTTTATCACGGCACTGTATTCAAAGGACTGTGGGTCAGAAGGTGAAAATATCTAGATCAAGGTATTCCATTTTTACTAATTAAACATACATTTAATAAAAATATCACTCATTGAGTACAGGCGTGCTCAGCACTGTTTGGGTGATACCAGGGAGAAGTGTGAAGGCTCTGGGGACCCCCAGCCCAGGAGAGGGGCTGCAGTGGCCTGGCAATTCAGGTGAGCCCTGTGCTGAGTCCTGAAGGAGGATCTTAAGCAAGCAAGAGAGTTAGGAAGGTGAGGAAGCAGGCAGGGCGGAGAGAACACCATTTGTGCAGAGGCACAAAGACACCACGTTGCCGTCAAAAAGTTTGGCTTAATTAGAGTATAAAGCAGGAGGCAGCATGGGGGGTGGGGAATGGGAGAGAGAGGATAGTGTGCTAGAGTCCATGCTAAAGAGGTCAGAGGTGTCCACTAGCCACAGTGTGAGGGCAGCCACTGGAGGCTTTTCAGTAGAGCAGCCATATGGTCTATTGATGTGGTCAGTTATATATTTTAAGTATTCCCCTAGGTGGCCCAGTAGAGGGTGAATTTGAGGGAAAACCTGAGAAGATAATATGGACTTGAATGAAGGCAGTGATAGACAGCACAGGTGAAATAATAAAAATTGATCTAATAGTTATTGAGCACTTTCTATGTGACAGGCTCTAAGTGATTCAGATGAACTTATGCATTTAATCCTTATGGAAACCAAGAGATGTAGGTTTTTTTAGTGAGAAAATCAAGGCATAGAGAAGACAAAAAAAATGTCCAATGCCATATAACAAGTAGGTAGCAGTGGTAGGATTCAAACCTGGGGAGTCTGGCCCCAAACCCCATGTTTTAACCAGCACGTGATACTACATACACCCTCCCTAGGAGAAGGATGGGGACATGATTTAGAAATAACATCTATTAGATTTGTTGATTATTGGATGTGAGAGATGATAGAACCTTCTGAAAAGTCTGATGTTTCTCTCAAATTCAGGCTGGATTTCGACTAGGAGGCTGTTCACTGAGACAGGAAAGCTAGGGGACCTGACGTCTCAGCTGGGCTGCTGTAACAGAATACGATAAACTGGGTGGCTTCCAAACAACGAAAATTGAGGACTACTCAGCTATCAAAAGGGATGAAAGGGCTTTTGCAACAATTTGGATAGAACTGGAGACTATTACCCAAATTGAAATATCTCAGGAATGAAAAACAAACAGCACATACACAGGCACAAGGAGAAGCAAAGGGCATTGGAAATAAAAAAGGGGAGTGGGTGGGAAAGGGAGAGGGGTAAAAACTTACCTGGTGGGTGATGGGCGCATTAAACGCCCTGGCTTAAGCCTTATGCAAGGTATACAAATAACAAAAATAGTTTGAAATTTAAAAAGTGAAGACCAAAAAACCCAACAGAAATTTATTTCTCTCAGTACTGGAGGCTGGAAGTCCAAGATGACGGTGCCAGCAGGGTTGAGTTCTGGGACAGCCCTCTTCTAGGTTACAGACTGCCAAGTTCTCACTGTGCCTTCCCATGGCAGAAAGAGCACCAACTATCTCTCTGGCTTCTTCTTATAAGGACTCTAGTCCCATTCACAAGGGCTCTCCCCTTGTGACCTAGTTACTTCCCACACACCATCACATCGGGATTAGATTTCAACATAGGATTTTTAGGGGAGCACAAATATTCAGTCCATTGCACCTGAGGTATGGGGCTGGGGTAGAATCATTAATCCCCTTTTGTACTTGTTGAGTCAGAGTTCATCTGAATGGACATAACTTGTAAATAATGTTGGAACTGTGAGTCTAAAAATTCGTGGAAAGTTCAGGGTTGAAGAAATTAAAGAACTGTGGGAAGTCCATGTTTAAGAAGATGAAGAGGAGGAGGTAAAACCCAGAAGAACACCAAAGTGAATCCTTAGACTCACTTAGAACCAGGAGAGGACGCAGAAGAATAAGGCAAACAACGAAATGGTCTGCAAAGTCAGGTGCAGCAGTGAGCACTGGAAGGGACCTCCAAGTTTGCAATATGGGCGTAATTACTGTGCCTTGTCAGAGGGTGCAGAAGTGCGGGCAGAAGTCAACACTGCTGTGTGAGAAAGTGGAGAAGTGAACGACAGAAACAGGAGTAAAATCAACTCCTAAAAAATGTGAGCGAGAATATAAGGAAATCTGGGATAAATTAGATTATGTAACCTCGCGGAGGCTCAGTTTCCTCCCCTGTTTAGAGGTTCTCCTATCTTTCTGCCTTACTGAGCTGTTGTGGAGGTCCAGTGTCCAGTAAAAACACACATGTGGAAAGTGAACAGTGAGCATGATTCAGAGCCACAGGGTAGGGAAAAAAATAAAGACGGGAGTTCTTTTTTTTCCTTCAAGGAGCTTTGGTCTAGCTAGGGTGACCACACAATAACAAAATAATAAAATGTGTATTAGGGCCTGGTGTGGTGGCTCACACTCGTAGTCCTAGCACTCTGGAAGGCCAAACTAGGCAGATGGCTTGAGCTCAGGACTTTGAGACCAGCCTGAGCAAAGGGTGAGACCTTGTCTCTACTAAAATAGAGAAACTAGCTGAATGTCACGCCAGGTGTCTGTAGTCCCAGCTGCTTGGGAGGCTGAGGCAAAAAGATCGCTTGAGCCCAGGAGTTTGAGGTTGCTGTGAGCTAGGACCCAATGGCACTCTACTCAAGGCCCAAGGGCAACAGAGTGAGACTCTGTCTCAAAACAAATACATAAATAGATAGATAGATAGATAGATAGATAGAGAAAGAAATAAAATGTGTATTGTTATTTAATATACATAGAACCGTATGGCAATCGGATAGCCATACAGGATTCTGTTACAGAGAGAAGGAATGGATAATTCTGTAAAAAGTGAGTATGAAGAAAGACTTGGCATAAAAGGAGATACTTTCCTAAGAATGGATGGAGTTTCAACAGGGAAGAGTATTTCAAGTAAAGGGAACAACAACTCCAAGGGCATGGTAGTATGGAAATTCATGGAGTACCGGGGGAGTAGTGAGTAGGTGCATGGTGGTGGGACAGATGGTGTAGGTTGTTATGGTGGTTAGCAGACAATACCTGAAGTCCTCAGGCCCCATGCCAATGAATCTTGGCTTCATTCTATAGCAGTGGGCAGAGCCTTTGAGAATTTTTAACAAGAGTGGTATGATAAATTTGACATGACACAGGAGGGAAGGTTTAGGAGAATGTTTAAGTCACCTGCATGACAGATGGCTTGATAAGTTTTCTGCAAAGACTATATAAACAAGGCAGGGGTTAGGGGTGCTAATCCCCATGCAGTCAGAAATTCGTGTGTAATTTATGACTCCCCAGAAACTTAACTAGTAATGGCCCACTGTTGACTGGAAGCCTTGACAATAGCATAAAGTCGATTAAACACATTTTTATGTTATATTCTTACAATAAAGTAAAATGGAGAAAAGAAAATATTAAGAGAATCATAAGGAAGAGAAAATATATTTCCTATTCACTGAGTGGAAGTGGATCATTGTAAAGGGCTTCATCCTCATCATCTTCATGTTGAGTAGGCTGAGGAAGAGGAGGGCTTGGACTTGACATGTCAGGAGTGGCAGAGAGAGAAGAAAATCTATGTACAAGTTGACCTGTGCAGTTCAAACCCATGTTGCTCAAGGGCCAGCTAACTGTAGTCACAAACATGGCTATTTAAAAAAAAAAAATACATGCGATGTGGTTTGCATGAATACATGTACAGGAGTCAGTTTCCTTTTAGCCAGAATTAAAGTAGATTTCTAAAGAATTCCCAAATCTCAGATTCTCTCACAAATTTTTCCTTATGAAGATTCAAACTTTAATATTTTATTGGCATCACAAATGAGTTACTGGTGTGGTCACAACTTTTGGAAGCCTAAGAGAAAATTTGTGATAACAAGAAACCATTGTATAATAGTTGAGTGAAATAATGGTTTCATAGTTTTCCCTAGTAAATACAAAAAGATAAATTGCAGGTACAGTTACTAAAGGGTATTTTTGTTTTGTTTTTTAGAGACAGAGTCTTACTTCATTGCCCTTGGTAGAGTGCCAGGGCATCATAGCTCATAGCAGCCTCCAACTCCTGGGCTTAGGCCATTCTCTTGCCTCAGCCTCCCGAGTAGCTGGGACTACAGGCACCCACCACAACACCTGGCTATTTTTTGTTGCAGTTTGGTCGGGGCCGGGTTTGAACCTGCCACCCTCAGTATATGGGGCTGGCGCCCTACTCACTGAGCCACAGGTGCCACCCACAGTTACCAAAGGGGTGTGAAGAGAAGGGAAGAATGATGCAGTGTAGCCTGAAAGAGTCAGACACTGGTGAGTCAGAGGCCGGATCACTGTTCTCAAAATGGTCACTGGACCACCCCCACTTTTGCTTTTGAAATATGTTTCTTACTTTCTAAATAGGTTAAGATTTCCTTTTTAAAAATTAAGAGAATTATCTTTCTAATACTGATTTCTAGTTTAATTCCATTATGACCAACCAGAGAAAAATAATTTATTTTTGATTTCAATACTTTTCAACAAGTTTATTGTTGTTATTATCTTACTACTTTTATCACCAAGCACATAGTCTGTCTTGGTGAATGCCCCATGTGCACTTGAAAATGACATGTGTTCTGCTATTGCTGAACAAACTATTCTGCAAATGTCTCTGGGTATACACCTAGTAGAAGAATTGCAGGATCAAATCATAGGTCTACTTTTAGTTCCTTGAGTGTTCTCCAAACTTCATTCCAAAAAGGTTGTATTAGCTTGCATTTCCACCATCAGTGTAGAAGTGTTCCCTTCTCTCTGCATCTATGACAACATCTGTAGTTTTGGGATTTTGTGATATGGGCTAATCTTACTGAAGTTAGATAGCCATTTTCACATTAATTTCTTAGTTCATCCTATAAAGAAAAATGGGGAAGGAGTGGAAACAAACACATATTGAGACTATGTTCTTGGTCCTATATGAGGTGTTTTGAAAGAATATTTTATTGAATACCAGCAACACTCTTATGATGTAAATACAAATTTTTTTTTTTTTTTGGAGACAGGGTCTCACTCTGGGGAGAGTGCCATGCTGTGCTCACGGCAACATCAAACTCCTGAGCTCAAAGGATCCTCTTGCCTCAGCCTCCTGAGCAGGGACTACAGTCACCCAGCACAATGCCTGGCTAGCTTTTCTACTTTTAGTGGAAATGGGGTCTCTTGCTCTTGCTTAGGTTAGTCTCAAACTCCTGAGCTCAAGCAATCCATCCACCTTGGCCTCCCAGAGTGCTGGGATTACAGGCATGAACACCTCGCCTGGCCTAGATACCATTTTTAAAGGGCTACCTGAAACCCCCAAATTGAGTAATTTGCCCGAGAACTAGTGAACTTAGATTTGACTCCTCATGTTAAACTTTCTGTATTATACCTGACTGTTACCTGTGAAACAGTTCAGCCTGGGTTAAAAACGAGTGCAATGGTGTTTTAGGTAAGATTAACGCAGCTGAACCACTCTTTTGCCATTCACAGGAGAAGGGTGAAAGCTGCCATGCTTGGAAGTTGGCAGCTTCACCTGGAAAAGCTTAAAAGATTATGCTGGAAACCCTGCAGCAGTGATTGATTGATATGAAGAGGGACAGGAAGAGCAGCTGGGTCCTGTCCCTCCAATCAGGACAATTCTGTATATCCCCAACCCCTGAGCTCCCCGTGGGATCAGGCTGAGGCTCAACTTTAGGTGAGACCACGTCTTTGCTTAGCTTCTCTCCTCTGCGTCTTTCATTTCTTTACAGGTCGTTCTGTGGGTGCTTCCACAGTAAACCACAACCAAAGAGCCCCCATCACAGACCTCTGGGAGGTCCAGTCTGAGACCTGTCTGGGGGGCAGGCCAGTTGATGGAGTGGCCATCCAGGCTGTGAATTCTTGGCCTGTGGTCACAGCCATCTAACTCTTTGTGGTTGTGGTTTTACTACTCTCGTAATGATTAAATGTGGTATGTTACAACACCGGCCACCACTTTTCTCTTCAAGACATGTAGTTTTTTGGTCTATTCCTTGAATCTGGACTGGCCAAGTGACTCATTTAGACGAATGGGATATTAGCAAACGGGACATACAGAAAGCTTGAAAAAGCACGTGCGCCTTGACCTTGCCCTTTTGCTATTCTTGGAAATGTTCAGAACTGCTATGTGGAAGAGCCAAGTCTAACTTGATGATAAAAAGCACATGAGGCAGGACAATTAAGTTCATGAACTCATCCTAGGAAAGGTTCTGTATACCTCCCTGCTGAAGATCACTAGAGTCACGTTTGAAGTACTGCTGTTGGTCATCTGGTGACCATAGTGATGTTCAGCCATGCTTTTTCTAGGACGAATTCTCAAACTTAATTGTCAGATCTCATAAACTGATTACCCTTGCTGTCCCCAGAAGCAAAGTTGTCCACCTAAGCAGCATCAAACCTTGGGTACATGAATGTACCTAGCTGAGGTCAGAAGAATCAGCCCCAATCGCTAACACACAGAACCCTGAACTAAATAAATGTTTAGACCACTAAATTCTGTTTGTCAGTTAGCATGTGTTAACAGATACTGTATAATAAATTATGGTGGCTCATAGCCTTTTATACTTTTTTTTTCCAAATAGCTGTTTAGGTTGAAATTGCTGTCACAAAAACACATGGGGAACGATGCGTGCTTGTAAAATGTAAGCACACACATATGCATATATATTACAAAAATCTCTTTAAATCCATGTGCTTCGTGAAATTCAGACAGATACATGTGGCAATGACCACTAAGTATATCATAGGCAGGCAATTTGTAGGGTAGAAGGAAGAAAAAGAATCTTACACCTGTTGAATGCCTCTGAGTGGTGTGAGCTTTCATATGCGTCCATCCTCATAAATACATAGTAAGCTACATCTATTTTTACAAGAGGAGAAAGTGATGCTGAGAAAGAGACTAACTTGCTCAGGGTGATTTGTTTAGCAGATTCGAAGATGTTGTCTTTAAGTCATTCGTACATAGATCGTAAATACATTTATGCCATTATAGGATTCAATGTGTTGATTATTTGTACAAATTGGAGTGCTTACATCCTCCTAAGCAACATAGCCTTCACCACTTTTACCCAATTACAGCATAAAGACATTTATGCTCTACACCTGATAGATCCAACTTGTCCTTGCAGTATGTTCCATAGGTGTGGTCCCCCTACCAACCCTCCCTCTATCGTCCCAATCCCTTCCCTTCCTCTCTGTCTCCCCTTCCCACCTTCATCCTTAGGCTATAAGTTGTGTTTCATTTTTCACATGCATGTGTGAGTGATTGTAAATTGGTTTCACAGTAGTACTGAGTACATCGGATATAGAATTTTTTAAAAGTAGTTATTTGAAAATACAGGGTTACGGTATGTGTTTTTTTAAAACAGTATAAATATAACTGGATTAACCTGTGGGCAATGTTGGCCCCCCAAGTCTTATATGGAGTTTCATATTTGTAAAAAAGTTCCAAGCAATTGTTATTATCATGTTTCCGTGTCTAGCAGCATTTCCCAATTTTTAGAATCATGAACACACCTCCAAATTTTCAAATATGCCCATCAAGTCATCTGTCATCTAATTATGTCCTCAAGTTTAAACTTATGTCCTCAATAAAATAGGTTATATTTTATAGAGATTTTTTTTTCTGCACCCCACTGTGTCAACCTTTGCCCTAAGCTCTGGAGAGGCAGAGAAGACCAAAACAGTTCTTTCAAGGAGCTTCTTTCAAGGAGCTCCCATTTTAGTGAAGACAGACAAACAAATCTCAACATCCATAACTTCTGTAATGAACAAACTCTCAAATTGCAGTGGCAGCACAGTGAAAGTTTCTTTGAGGCACTTGTCAGAGCTCTGGATGAGGGTGCTCCTGTCAGCAGGTGGGGTGAGGCGCTCTCTGCCTCTGAAGTCACGGGGGGACCAAGGCTGGCAGACACCGCACCACCTCTGACACGCAATATCTGCTGTCTCATTGGCATCCCACAGGGAGAAAGGACAGGATGTAGGAGACATTTCTGCACCTGCCCCCTTCACCATGCCATCTTTTAGATGACGGCATGGTGACACTCGCCCCCTGGCCTAACTACAAGGACTGTGTTTTGTTACCTGCTATGTTTCTCCCCCAGGGAGCAGCTCCTAATACAGACTAAGCACACAGCACATGCTTGTCAAAATCATTTGAGACTGGATGAATTTCTGTATTATTAGTGCAGCATCCACCACACGGTGCCATTCTATAAATATTTGTAGAAATACAACTTTCCATACTCTCCATTCCCAGAGTCAAACATTATCCAATGGTGGCGAGAGATCTAAGACATCAGAATACACAGACTTAGTTCCGTAAGAGCTACGACAGGCTGGAGAAAGTCTAGGAAATATTCGGTTGCTGGACATCGAAGATGAGCCCTAGCTCTATCGCCACACCCCAGCTGTAGAGATCTTCTGAGGAGGGAAGGGGAGGAAGCCTCACCCCCTGTCTCCATCCTTCTCTTTTTTTCCTCCTTTCTTTTCTTCCATTTCTCCACGTGTTAGCATATTCCAACTACTGCCGTTCCACCTGTTCATGGGAATACAAAGATTTGGTAGAAAAGGACTCCAGAAACATCACCAAGAACAAGAACACAAGGTGAACAGTGACAGGCCCCCATCAGAGCCATGCACAGAGCCATGCCCTTAGGCCTGTACTGTGGGGTTGAAGAGGGGCTAGCTCTAAGACCCCGTCCAGATCAGCTGTACCTTCCGTCCCTCTGGACTGCCCACTACATCTAAACTGCTAGTTTCGCCTTCCATTTTCTTGCTCTAGTGAGAGGAAAGTGGCAAAAAATATGGCTGCATGAAGGCCTTCTACCAGCAAAGCCATAATTTTTATGTCAACGTCTTATGCCTCCCAAGAGACCTTTCTTGTCAGATGTGTCTAAAAATTATTCTTACCATGAAGAATCCTCTTGGTTGTCAGGCCCATGCATTAGAATTACACGTGTCAGAAGGATAATTTATACCCCCTTTAAGAAACAAATTAACTATAATACATATAAATAGCTGTTCCCACAAATGTAGCTGAGTTTGGAGGACATCCTAACCAGCAGGGGTTAGTGATATTTTTATGTGATCAGAAGAACCGGCTTAAACAAACATTTCTTCCCAGGGAGACCTTTGTTAAGTCAGCACATCGAGTCAAAAAGCTCCAAGTTCTCAAGAATCTTGTATTAAATGGATAGTGAAGTTCTTCAGTAGCTTGAGGAATATGATGTACTTGTAGCTCTGGGGATTCATACTTTGTTACAAGTATTAGAAGGCCAAAGATGGTTAGTTCCCAAGGACACCAAGGTTAATGTCAAGTTAATGTCATTAAGAAGAAAAACAAAGATTCTCACTATGTTTCTTTTTTATGAACAAAGGCAGTAGGAACACAAAATGTGTCTTGCTGAGATATCAGCTAAGCCATTATTTGTATTTTTAGTTTCCAAGAAAGTCAGGAAGAACATGAAATATCTTCAGTTTTGTTCATATAACTCTTGGGGGGGTCAAAATTGCACCTCCACCCTTTCAGGATCCTGGCTGAGCCTGAGTATTAAATTAACAGATAAAGAGAAGAAAAGCATATTAAAAGACCCAAAAGAAATAGAGTCAATCATGTCTTAGACAAAGAATACTAAATTGTGAAATGTGATTAGGCAAAGGGGCTTACTCTAGGGTAGTTAACTGGGTGGGAAGGTGACCAGAAAGATAAAGGTTAGTTTAACAAGGTTTTGTTTATAGCAATTTCCTTTGGCTTTAACTTTTTGTTTTTGATGAGAATGTTGCTTTGGGTGGCACCTGTGGCTTAGTGAGAGGAATGTCGGCCTCATATACCAAGTGTGGTGGGTTCAAACCTGGCCATGGCCAAACTGCAACAAAAAATAGCCGGGTGTTGTGGCGGGCACGTATAGGGCACCTCCCAGCTACTCAGGAGGCTGAGTAGCCTGGGCCATCAAGTCATCTGTCATCTGTCATCTAATTATGTCCTCAATAAAATAGGTCCAACTCCTCCAGGAGTTGGAGGTTGCTGTAAGCTGTGAAGCCACACGCTCTACCGAGGGTGACAAAATAAGACTCTGTCTCTAAAATAAATAATGCTTAAAAAAAAAAAAGTCACTTTTACAGGGACATTCTTTCATAGGGGAATGCCTCTCCTGATTATAAGAAATAGAATTAAGGTAAGAGTGATCTTTTTGTACCTGCTGTGTTTTAAGTGCCTTTACCTTGATCAGTCTGCCAGAGCAGCATGTTTTGGGGTGGCCGTATTCATGCTTCCTTCATCACCAAGAGCTACATTAGAAGCATTTTTTAACTACAGGTGCCAGATTTTTGGTGTCAGTCATGAAAAGACATCTAAGTGGAATTTATTTTCTTTAAGGTTTACAGAGTAAAATAAAAAAACAGTCATGGTGGAAGAAATGTAGTTTCCTGCAAATGGGTGTCTGGTAGCAGTCAATTCAGAGGGGACAGGGCAACTGTAGTCACTCTCAAGAAAACATACCTTCCTTCCAGCGGCCTCCTTAGCACAAACAGTCGGAGCTGTACATTCCTTGCATGTGTGGTCCCTGTGACTCTCAGATCGTTCTCCCTCAAACTTATTTCTAGGTCACAGTCCCATCCAGAACATTCCTGTGGTTGTGGTGCTCCTTAAAGTTTCTTAAACAATCTATAAAGTGGGCGGCACCTGTGGCTTAAATGAGTAGGGTGCAGGCTCCATATGCCAAAAGTGGGGGGTTCAAACCCAGCCTCACCCAAAAACTACCAAAAAAAAAAAAAATCTATGAAGTATGCATGTATTAGGATTAGAAAGTGTATCTATGTTTTAGGAACCAATGTGAATAATGATAAATATTCAGAATCATATTAATCATTTTTTAGAATAACAACTTTCAAAGATATGAGACCCAAATCTGGCTTCCCACGTCTGCCACTCACTAGCTATCTGGCTCTGGATACTTTGCTAAACTGTTCTGCGTTTCGTTCCATCATTGATCTTTAAGACAAAGATAATGTGCCTTGCCTTCCAACTTCAAAGTATTTTTTAAAAATACAGAATAAGGTAAAGAATGTGAAAATGCCATTTAAGCTATAAATGGCTATAAACTCTTATTACAAAAATCTAATAAATAGACCTCATCTATTGTTTCTGTGTATATCCATTATACTATAAATTTACTATATTAAACTCTTATTACAACAATCTAATAAATAGACCTCGTTATTGTTTCTGTCAGTACAAATCATACTGATTCTGTTAAAAAAAATTACCTAAGACCAGATGAAATGAGCCATAATACCTTCTGGTTCCATTATTTTTACCTCTGGAGGTGTTGATTTAGAAGCAAACTACCTTTAAGTCCACACATTGGATTTCTACAACTGCTTGCTGGGTTAAAGCAGCTGGGGTAAAACTAGAGTTCATAATACCACCAGGCAGAGAAAATGATAATGCACGGGGCCTGGACATTTGGAGATAATGACTTGCCTCTTTATTAAAAACTAGGACAAATCTTTTGCTGACTTTTAGGGTCGGAGAGTCATATCCTCCTTGGCTCTACTTATCTTTGAGGGCAAATGAGTGTCTCACTAACTCTCTTTTCTCTAGTGTCCTTCAGTAAATTGTCTAAGTATCTTAATGTATTGATTCCTACATGAGACGAATACACCGTACGCTGATGTTCCAAAAAATATGAAGAATAAGCTTTGGTCTACATTACTGTACGTGAAAGATCTTACCTACTTTCAGTTACTAACATCACCAGTTTGGGGGTATCAGGTAGCTTCAGTCAGAACGTGAATTTGGTTGGTCAGAGATCAGGCTCTTGATAAGGTAGGAGAAATAAAGATACAGCCTCTTTAGAAGAAAGTATTTAGTCCTAACCTGATTCTACCCCTGCACCTGCTGTGAAAGTGAGAGTTGAGAGACTGTAGGAGCAAATACGTGTTTGAGTTAGTGCTAAGTTATATTTCAATGCTTTAAAGAGGGTGTAAAAGTGAGACTTTCCAGTGGCTTCTTTTCTCTTTCTGGAGCCAAGTGCCTCATCATTTACTGCTGAACGACAGTATGTATGATGTATGATGTCGATGTATGAACGACAGCTGATAAGTGTTCCACACGGCAAATATACCTTGATGGCTACCAGAAAATATTCGCTAAAAATTTTGGGGAACTACTTGGTACATTGTATTTGGTTTTACCTCATGTCAAATTGTCAATAAGCAACAGTGCAATATTACGAAACAGAATTTCACACGGCATTTTATTTTTTTTTAAAAAACAAACTTTTATTTTATTTATTTTTTGGCCAGGGCTGGGTTTGAACCTGCCACCTCCAGTAAATGGGGCCGGCACCCTACTCCTTTGAGCCACAGGCGCTACCCACCAAACTTTTATTAAAAAATCTAAAATATTTCATCAGATTCTTGCAAAATCTGAGACTGGTATTTTTTGTTAGCTCCCAGTTCTTAGTGAAAGTAGAAAAAACGGAGGCACAGAAATTGCAAGAGGGCCGTCCAAGCATTTATTGTTGTGAGAGGAAATTAATACAAATACCTAGGCACAGACAGATAGTAAGCTGACTTTATCTGGGAGCATGAAAAACAAGCATGAGCTTCAAAAGTCAGCTTGGAACAACAAGAGAAAATTCAGCTTGGCAATTGTCATTGAATGGTGCCCCCCAAAGTTAACACCTACCTGAAACCTCAGGTTGTGACTTTATTTGGTAATGAAGCCTTTGCAGATGTAATTAGTTACAGATAACAAGATGAAATCATCCTGGATTTAGAGTGGACCCCAACGCCAATGACTAGATCTTAGAAGAAGAGGAAAGATGGGGAAAGGGGAGGAGAAAGGATGAGTGGCGGGAGGGTGATTGGTGGGATCACACCCATGGTTCATCTTATAAGGGTACAGGTGACTCTTTCTAAACGTAGAATATAGATGTCTTAACACAATAACTAAGAAAACGCCACAAAGGCTATGTTAACCAGTTTGATGAAAATATTTCAAATTGTATATAAAAATAGCACACTGTGCCCCATGACTGTATTAATGTATGCAGCTATGATTTAATAAAAAATAGAAAATAATTATAAAAAAGAGGAAAGGGCACAGACACTAAGAGAAGGCGGCCATGTGAAGACAGAGGCAGAGATGGGAGTCATTCTGCCACAACCAAGGAATGCTTAGAGCCACCCACACTGGAGGCAGCAAGGGACAATTCTTCATTCGAAGCTTTAGCAGGACCGTAGCTTTAACACTACTTCAGTTATAGACTGCTAGTCTCCAGAAGTGTGCAAGAATAAATTTCTGTGATTTTTAAGGCATCAAGTCTGGGGCCATTCGTTACAGCAAATCTAGGAGACTAAAACAGGAACACAGAGGCAGGACTTACAGTACAGTGGATCAAGAAATTCAGTACTTCCTTTTCCCCAAAGGTAACAAGTAGCTAAAAGAACTTTTTCAGGACTCTAGAAATTGACAAAATCAGAAAAATGGAGAAACAGTTATGTGTGAAAATCCACTGAGTAAGAATAGTCGAGACATTCATGACTGGAGTTGCTCCCCTCTTCTCTCTAGCTTGGAACCTCAACTGTCAATTTGAGATGATAGAAGAAATAATATGTAAATATAAAGACAGATCAATAGAAATTATCAATCTGCAAATGACAGAGAAAAGAATGATGGAAAATTAACAGCTGTTCAGAGGCATGTGGGGCAACCTCAATATACGTGTAATGCGAGTTTCAGAAGGTGATGAGAGAGAGAGAGGGAGGGGCAAGCAAAAACTGTCTGAAGGAATAACGACTCCAAAGTCCCAGAGCTGATTAAAAACATTCACCTACAGGTGAAAGAAGTTTGCAGACTCCACATACAATGAATACATGGAGGTGTGCGGCTAGAAAATCATGGCCAAGCTATTGAAAGTCAAAGGTAAAAAAAGTCTTAAACCCAGCAAGACAAAACTGATCTATCACGTACAGGGGAATGACAATGATTAACAGCTCCTTGGCTTGTTCTTTCAAAGAAAAGGAGGACAGGTCAGCCAGAATGGTGGCTCTCACTTGTAATCCTAGCACTCTGGGAGGCCAAGGAAGGTAGATTACTTGATAGCTCAGGAGTTGGACACCAGCCTGAGCAAAAGGGAGACCTTGTCTCTCTTAGTTTTTCTTTCTCTCTCTCTCTCTTTTTTTTTTCTATCTGGGGATATGGCAGGAGCCTATAGTCTCAGCTACTTGGGAGGCTGATGCAGGGGCATCACCTGAGCCCGGGACTTTGAGGTTGCTTGCAGTGAGCTAGGCTGATGCCTCAGCACTCTAGCCCAGGCAACAGTGATACTCTATTTCAAAAATTAGGAGGTCAGAAGATGATAAAATGTAGTATTCAAACTGGTGAGGAAAAAAAATCCTATCAATCAAGAATTCTATATCCGGCAAAACTATACTTCAAATATATAAAAGGGATAATGACATCCAGAGATTAAAGAATACCAAAAAAATCTGTTAGTTGCAGACCATCTTTATGAGAAATACTTAAGAAATTCATCCAAAGAAAGGAAATAATATCAGACAGTAACTTAAACGCTGAGAAGTGAAGAATATTGGAAAAGGTAAATATAATCTACTGTATAAAAATATATTTTTCTTTTATTAAATTCTTTAAACATAAATTTTATAAAAAACTAATCACATATTTTGAGGTTTATTGTATGCATAGATATAACATGCATGACAGTGATATGTATCAAATGTGAATGAACTAAACACTCTAATGAAAAGGCAGATATGATTAGACTGGATAAAAACATGAAAACAATATCCGACTCTGTCCTCTCTATATACCTAAATTCAAAGGCTCAGTAGGTTGAAAGTAAAAGAAAAAAGTTATAACATGCAAACAGTAATCATCACTGTGGCTGTATTAATAGTCTAGATTAATATTACTAAAGACAAGGAGGATAATTCGTAATGATAAAAAGGCTAATTCATCAGGAAGATACATCAAGTAAACATGTAAGTGCAAATAACAGGACAGCTCAAAAATCCACGAAGAAACAATTGAAAGAATTAAAAGAGGAAATAGGAAATCCAAGAATAATTTTAATAGAGTTCTTTTTTTTTTTTTTTTTTTCCAGACAGAGTCTCACTATGTCACCCTGGGTAGAGAGAGCCATGGCCTCACAGCTTGCAGCAACCTCAAACTCTTGGGCTCAAGCGATTCTCTTGCCTCAGTCTCCTGAGTAACTGGGACTACAGGCACCCACCACAATGCCCAGCTAGGATATTTTTGTTGTTGTTATAGTTGTCATTGTTGTTTTGCAGGCCCAGGCTGGGTTTAAACCCACCAGCCCTGGTGTATGTGGTCAGTGCACTAGCCACTGAGATACGGGCACCCAACCAATAGTTAGAGATTTGAATAACCCATTCTCAATAATTGATAGAATAATACAAAAAATCAACAAGTATTTATAGACTTGCATGAACCTACCAACCATTTTATACTAATAAGTTGTATAGAATGCTCCCCCCAGTGACAAGAAACTATATAATCATTTCAAGCGCACATGGAATATTCTTCAAAAAAAATCTTATGTCAGCTTCAATACATTTTTTAAAAGACTATAATCACATAAAGTATGATTGACTTAGACATTAACGATAAAGTGAGACTTGGAAATTTTAAAAATATACCTTAAAATTCATTGGTCAAAGAATTCACAAAAGGAACTGAAAAACATTTAGACTGAAGGTAAAGAAGAACACTGTGTAGGACATGAAACTTTATGGGTGGCTGTAACATAGTGGAACTACCTTGGAAAACAGCTTGGCCACTTCTTAAAAAGCTAAAGGTAATCTTACCACATAACCCAGCAGTTCCACTACAGGGTGTCCAGAAGAGAAATGAAAGTCTATTCCCACAAAAAGGCCTTAGCGTTTTCAGCAGCATTATTCATAATAGCCCAAAACTGGAAATAGAGGTACAACAATGGGCACACGAAGAAATCTAGTTTATCCCCATAGTAAGAGATTATATGAATCTCTTCTCATTATATGAATGAAAGAACAAAGCGGTTATATAGGCTACAGAATGGACGAACCTCAAAAACACCATGCCAAGTAAAAGAAGCCATATCCAAAATACCAAATATCATATGAGTCTGTTCACATAAAATGTCCAAAAAAGGCAAGTTAAAGTGGTTGCCTGGTCTGGGGTCAGAAGAAAGATTGAGTCTAAGCGAACACAAGGGAATTTAGGGGGATGACCCAAGTGTTCCAAAATTAGATTTTGTTATGGTTGCACAACCCTGTAAATTTACCAAAAAATTATTGAATTGTGTAGTGTAAGGCATATTTTGTTGCATGTAAATGTGACCTCAATAAAGCTGTAAAAAAAAAAAAAATAGCCAGCAGGGGATAGTGGGTTGAGTAGAACAGATGAAATAAGATTGATGACGTGTTTGCAATTGTAGAAGCTGGCCAATTTATAACAGGGGTCCATTATATTATTTCTTCTACTTTTATGGATGCTCAAATATTTTCATAAGTTTCTTAGAAGCAAATATTAAAACAAAATTAATAAAACCTAACTTTGACTTTCTACACTTGTGGTGTCTAAAGTATCACTACCTCTCTTTAAAGAGACACAGGGTCAAAACTCAGCTGTCTCGTTAAGTTAACCATGAATTAACAAAATCCACTCAATTTCACAAATTCTGATTGAGCCTCAAGAATGTGGAAAGTGGGCTCGGTGCCTGTAGCTCAGTGGCTAGGGCGCCAGCCACATACACTGGAGCTGGAGAGTTTGAATCCAGCCTGGGTTTGCCAAACAACAGTGACAACTACAACCAAAAAATAGCCAGGCGTTGTGGCAGGTGCCTGTAGCCCCAGCTACTTGGGAGGCCAAAGCAAGAGAATCGCTTAAGCCCAAGAGTTGAAGGTTGCTGTGAACTGTGATGCCACAGCACTCTACCTAGGGCAACAGAGTGATACTCTGTCTCAATAAATAAATAAGAATGTGGAAAGTTTTGTCTTGATGATTCTATATTTTTATTTCTCCAGTTTCTAATTGTTTGAGGTAGATCTTCATGTCATTGTTTTTAAATTTAGTGAGTTTTGTGGGGCTTTTTCCTCTAAAATTTTATTATTACCAGTGGTATACATTTAGAAACATTCTGTTCTATACCTGTCTCCAGATTATCTATCCTGCCCATGTTTGCCTGTCAACACTAGAAGTTTCTTTATAAATAATGGAGTCTGTACTCCCACAATTCAAAACATCTAATGGCTAAAGTAAAATACTTTGCAATGTGGCAAGATAATTGGCTTTTAGGAAGAGTAATTAGCCCCTGAGGTGATGTCCCCCAGAAGCAGGAATTCCATGCTATGCTCTGAGTGGTAACAGGGTGTCACTTTGTAAAGCCAACTTACTCTATTGACAGATGACCTGGGTGAATTTAACCCATCAAAGGACAATGTACTCCATGAAGTTGCTAGTCATAATTCTAGTTTCCCCAATTTCAAAATCTCAAAAGGAATAGAAAGAATGGGGACCAGTTTCAGAATGTTTTGCATTACCCGCTTGGCGTGAAAATCAAATCAATAACAGGACATTTGGGAAATGACGTCCACAGACCTCATTCATACAGATATTCATTGGGAGGAGGTGGTTCAGACTAAAGGAAGACTGACTTCTTTCTTTTGACAGTCCTTAGGGATTATCTGGCCCCTACATAGTACTGACTTTTATAATAGAACTCAGGGATGTCAGGAAAGTCAACATAAATTAAACATATTAACTCTCTATAACCATATATGAAATATAAGATTATGAAAAGCTTCCAAAAGTTCATCATAGCCATAGGAGAAACATTTATCAAAAAACTCAACTGTTCTGAAATCTCCCCCTTTGTTCTGGCATCTGTCAAGGCAGGAAGGAGCTTAGTAAAAATGTATCAAGCTGAATGCTGAATTTAACAGCATTAACCGTGACTAATGTAAGATGAACTGTAAGCATAGTAATGATGTCATTCCTTGGGTAAAAATGATACATAAATGTTATGACATGTTAAGTCAAGGACAAAGAAAATTATGTGTGTGTGTGTTAGGACTAAAAAAAAAGACATCATCTCCGATAGGTATGAAAATGTCTGTCCCTTGAGAAATGAATTACAGAGTAAAGTAGAAAAACGTTTCCAGGTTAGAACGTGACCTAGATGAAATGGTTTACAAGACTCTCCTAACCTTTTTGCTCTGTTTCACCAAAAAAATCACCTAATTATTTAATCTATGTGGAGAAACCTTCCAGTCAAAAAGACAACAGTTACAAGTGCATTGGTATTGAAAAATAGCTTCCATTGGAAATTAAAATTGAAATCATGCTTTACAGATTTCAGTTGGTAAGTCAAGGATAACATAGGAGAAAATTGAGGTGACCTTGGCTTTGACAATGAAATACTGAATAAAATACTGAAAACAAGTATCAGTTATTTTGTACTAAAATACATTTTAGTACATTTTTGTACTAAAATACAAATAAAATACTGAAAACATGCTTCATGGAAGAAATACATCGATGACCTAGAGTTAAAATTAAAATTAAAAATCTTTGTCTTGCAAAATACTTTTCAGAGAATGAAATAAGCAATAGACTGGGGGAAAAAAAGATCTGGAAACTACATATCAGATAAAGGAGTAGTACGCGAAATAGATAAATAACTCTTAACACTCAACAATACGAAACGAACACATCAACTCCGAAATGGACAAATATTTGAACAGATACTTTGCCAAATAAGGTATACAGATGGAAAATGGCTTTATGAAAAGATGCTCCACATCATAAGTTATCAGGCAAATTAAAATAACAAAATAACACCACTACGCACCTATCAGAGTGAAGAAAATCTCAAACATTGGCAACACCAAATGAAGATGCGTGTGCACAGTGACAGGAACTCTCACTCATCGCTGGTGGGAGTGCCAAGTTGTACAGACACTCTGGTAGACAGCTTGGCAGTTTCTTGAGGAACTAAAAATATTCTTACCCTATGATATAAGAATTGCCCTTACAGGTGTTTACACAAATGAACTGAAAGCTTATGTCCACCTAAAGACGCACACCTAACTATTCATAGCAGGTTTATTTATAAGTGCCCAAATGTGGAAGCAACTATGATGGTTTTTGGGGGAGAATGATAAACTGTGGTATATCCAGGTAATGGAATGATATTTAAGGATAAAATGCAATGAGTTATCAAATGATGCAAAGACAAGCACACATATTACTAAGTGGAAGAAGGCAGTGTGGAAAGCTATGCACTATGGGATTCCAACTACACAACATTGTGGAAGAGGCAGAACCACGCAGGCATTAAAAAGATCAGTGACTGTCAGGGCTCTGGGGGAAGGGGAGAGGGATGATTAGGGATAGCACATAGGGCAGTGAAATTATTTTGCACAATATCGTAATGGTGGATACATATCATTACACATCTGTCAAAACCTACAGAATGTACAACTCAAAGAGTGAACTCTAGAATAGGAAATTCTTATTAATAATAATGTATCAATATCAGCTCATCAATTATACCTAAGCTACTACACTAAAAAATGCAAAATATTAACCATGGGGAGTAAAAGGGAGGGAGAATGGGTTGGAAGTTTAATAAGATGCATGGTAACTCTGTACTTTTGTTCTTTTTCTTTTTTTGAGACAAAGTCTCACTAGCCCTCAGTAGAGTGCTGTGGCATCACAGCTCACGGCAACCTCCAACTCTTGGGCTCAAGTGATTCTCTTGCTTCAGCCTCCCACGTAGCTGGGACCACAGGCGCCCACCACAACGCCCAGCTATTTTTTGGTTTTTGTTGTCATTGTTGTTTGGCAGGCCAGGGCTGGGTCTGAACCTGCCAACTCCAGTGTATGTGGCTGGCACCTTAGCTGCTGAGCTACAGGCACTGAGCCTGGAAACTGTATTTTTTTCATTTTTTTTTTCCAGATTGATATATAGGTACAAATGATTAGGTTACATTGTTTGAGTTTGTTAGGTCATGTCCAAGTTATATAAACCTCTACATTATCAGGTGAGAGCTTACCAACCCCCCCCCCCCACCTTCCTCTTGCCCTAACTTGGATCTAATTGTTTTTTTTTTTTTTCTTTTTCTATTGATTTTTTGAAAAAGGTGCTCAGTGTGAAAAGGGTTTTATGGCCAAGTCACTTTCAGATTCTCATTGTGATTCATGCAGAATACTAGGTTTAAAAGACAAGAAAATCTTGCAATAAAGAAGTATGCTTAATACTATTTATCCTTCTGGTTATAGGTGTTTTCCTGCTAAGGAATACTATTAACATCCTGAGGAACTAGTGTTTCATGGGGCCTTCTTTGGGGATTTCTAACTTAGATGATCACTAAGATTCTTTCAAATCCAAAAGTCTGATTTTTCCTGTTTCGTGAACTTATTGAGTAGGAATCAGACATCCTCAGACGATTCTATAGAATCAGGTTTCTGATCCTGCAAAGTGACAGCCAGACTCCAGGCCCCAGTGTCTCCAGGAGAAGCTACTGGTGCCTTGAGGTCCCACCTTTTCAGAATACCAGTGCCTGCTTTTACCACGAGAGCATCAAGTTCATTATTTCATAAATGCCTTTAAGAGAATTGAACAAGTCAATCAGCTACTTGTTAAAATACAAAAGATGCCTACTGATATTTAACATTAAGCAAACCAGAAGCAGCCCACACGTTGCTTTGGTTTCATTGAAAGGATATCTTGGTCAAAATCGCTGTTAACGGCAAAGTGCAGAGGTCAAAGCTGGAATGCTGTTTGCAGGGGAGGTGTGCAGCACGGCCGTGCACCTCGAGGGCCTTGGCACAATAAACTGTCTGACTGCTCACTGCATCCACAGAAACAGCAGCATTGGCTTCAATGTATTCTATTTTTAAAAGAACATATTTGCACTTTAATTTTCATTCTAGCTTAAGAGTATGGAGTAATACTCCCTTTGGTCTGAGGAAGAGAAGTGATATTCCCAAGTACTGCCTTTTTTTTTCAATTTTTCAAAGCTAAAAGCCTCTTTAGAAATGTCACAAGACAAAAATCAGTAAAGACAAAAATCCCAAAAGTGCCATAGCATGGCCATGGGGGCTTCTGTCCTCCCAGGGCAGGATTTTCTAATGGGCTTAGTTGTCCCTGCTCCAGAAGCACCTTATGCATCCTTGGAGGACATGGCCATGGGTACACTAAAGTCCCTACATTCACCACTGTACAATTCATCCATCCCCCAAATCCTGGGAGGACATAGCCGCTTGACCATTTGCAATGACTTTCCCTGAGTCCATCTTTCCTCAGCCTCCTCCAACTGTCCTATGTTTGATCCTTTCACCTCTAATCCTTTAACTTAGCCCCTGGCTTCTGGGCTCCAGGCTCAGGCTTTTTGTCACTTTGACAGGTTTCCTAGACTCTCACCAGCTAGCCATCTCCACTACGGTCATGACCATGTTCAGTTTCTGGCACTGCCCACCACAGTCACAGATAAGAGGGGTCCTGGTTGTTGGTCCTCATTCTCAAGTGTCCCCGTTGGCCCTGCTCTCCAACGAAGATCTAGACAGGACTTGATACCTGCCTCCTCCCCTGTCCTCCCTTGCTTGCAGTTTCCTGTGTAGAGAAGTTCGGGACTCACTGGGAATCTTTGCAAGTGCCTTCCATGCTCCTTCCTTCCCTTGCCATAGGGGGGCCTGATGAAGGGTTAGAGAAAGAGAAAACGGAGAACTCACATTTGCCATGTGCCTGTTGTCCCAGGAACATAGCTCATTGAATATTTATAGCACTGCCATTTTCACTAAGGAAACAACTAAGCTCCCAGAAACTTACTCAGCTTCTCCATAGTTAATAAGAGGTGGAACTACAATTTGTACCTAACTGTAGTTGATTCCCAGACTTGTTTCTTTCCTCTCTATCTCAATGCCTCATTCAACACTTATGTGTATGTGTGTACAGGGGAGAGTATATTTGCTTAAATAGATTTTTAGAGGGGACAAATGTCTTTTGGTTGCATGGATGCATTGTACAGTGGTAAAGTCATGGCCTGTAGTGCACCCATCACCCAGACAGTTACATCCTACTCCACAGCTAAGTAAGTTTTCATCCCTTGACCGTGACCATGACCCCTTCACTTAGCTCCCACTTATAAATGAGAACATGTGCTGTTTGTTTTTCTATTCCTGAGCTACTTTAAGATAATGGCCTCCAGTTCCATCCAAGTTGCTGCAAAAGACATCCTTTCACTCTTGATGGCTGAGTAGTATTCCATTGTGTATACACGCCACATTGTCTCTGCCTACTTGCCAGTTGATGGACACTCAGGCTGATTCCACGTGCATAGTTTATTTAATAACGTCTTTTCCTTTGGGTAAATAAGAGTGGGATTTCTGGTTGGCCTATTTTTTGGGTCTTTGAGGAATCTCCATGCTGTTTTCCATGGTGTTTACACTCCCACCAACTATGCATAACTTTTCCCTTTTCACATATCCGAGCCAGCACCTATTGTTTTTGGACTTTTGAATAGTGGCCATTCTGGACAGGCTAAGGGGGTATACACTTGTGGTTTTAATTCACATTTTCCTTTATGATTAGTGGTCTTGAGCATTTTTTCATGTTTGTTGGCCATTTGTATATCATCTTTTTAAAAATGTCTGTTTATGTCTTTGCCCATTTTTTTTAATGTTTTTATTTCCTTCCTGATTTCCTTGTTTGAGTTCCTTATAGACTCCAGATATGAATCCTTGGTCTGATACACAGTTTGCAAATATTGTTTCCCATTCTCTAGCTTGTCTGTTTACTCTGTTGATTATTTCCTTAGCTAGGCAGAAGATTTTTAGTTTAAGAACCACTTATTTACTTTTGGTTTTATTGCATTTGTTTTTGTGACCTTAGTCATAAATTCCTTGCCTATACAAATGTCTAGAAGAGTTTTTCCTAGATTTTCTTCTAGAATTCTCATGGTTTCAGGTCTTACATTGAAGCGTTTAATCCATCTTGAGTTAATTTTTGCATGTGGTAAGAGAGATGGATCCAGTTTCACTCCTCCGCACATGGCTATCAGTTTTCCCAGTATCATTTTTTTATTGAATCATAACTGTGTACATTAAAGCAGTCATGGGGTACAATGTGCTGGTTTTATATACAATTTAAGATATTTTCATCCAACTGGTTAACATAGCCTTCATGGCATTTTCTTATTGTGTTAAGACATTTATATTCTACATTTAGTAAGTTTCACATGTACCTTTGTAAGATGCACTGTAGGTGTGGTCCCACCAATCACCGTCCCTCCACCCATCCTCCCCCCCCTCCCCTTTCCCCATATTCTTGGGCTATAATTGGGTTATAGCTTTCATATGAAAGCTATGGGATGCCCTTTCCCCAGCTTACAAAGATCAGCTGGTTGTTACATATATGGTTTTATTTCTGGACACTCTATTCTATTCTATTGACCTGTGTGCCTGCTTTTGTATCAGTACCATGCTGTTTTCGGTTACTATTGACTTGTAGTATAATTTCAAGTCAGGTAATATGATGCCTCCAAATTTGTTCTTTCTGCTTAGGATTGCTTTGGCTATGTGGCTTTTTAAAAATATCCTGTGAAATTCAGTAAAGTCTCAGATTATAAAATGTATTTACACAAATCAGTAGCATTTCTAGATGTTAATAACAGCTAAGCTCAGAATCAAATCAAGAACTCAGTGCTAGCTGACACAGCGGCCCATACCTGTAATTCTAGCATGTTGGGAGGCCCAGGCAGGGGGGGTCACTTAGTGCAGGAGTTTGAGAACAGCCTGAGCAACAGATTGAGACCTTGTCTTTACAAAAAACGCAAAATCAGCTGGGCATGGTGACACCTGCCTTTAGCCCCAACTTCCCAACTTGGGAAGGAGAGGCAGGAGGATCACTTGAGCCCAAGTGTTTGAGGTTGCAGTGAGCTATCTTCCTGGAGTTAGGTGATATCTCAAAGTGGTTTTGATTTGCATTTCTCTGATTAAAGACACTGAGCATTTTTTCATGTGTTTGTTGGGCATTCATCTGTCGTCTTCAGAGAAGTTTCTGTTCAAGTCTCTTGCCCACAAAGACATAGGATTGTTTGTTCTTTTCTTATTAATTTGTGTTCTCTGTAGATTTTAGTTATCAAATACAGTTATGATTTTAATTAACATTAATTTTTAAAAAAGAAAATGCCTAAATTAAAATGCATGGTAAAAGCATGATCTTGGCCTAATGATACTAGGTAAGCTCTTAGTGTTTAATAGTCATTTAATACAAACTGCTAATATTTTATGATAAATCTTAAGTAAAACTAAATATGAATTTAAGTTTTTCATATGCACCCATGTATTAACTAATGCAGTGATGAAAAAAGCCACAGAATTCTGTGTTATAGAATATTGCTAGTGAAAAAAATTATATATAAGTAAAATAATTTGATATTTCAAAATGTGTAACATTTTGGGTATGCTAAACTTTTCAGTGGTATCTTGCCTGGATACATACCATTAAAATAATTTTTTGAAGTTACTTAAGGGAACTATAGCATCCAGAAAGTAACAGTGTTTGTGCTTTGTTCCATTAAGTTAATAAGAAGCGATTAAATACCAACATACAAAAGAAATAAAACAATAAAAGAAAGAATGTTCTTCTTCTCAGGTAGCCATATGTACTGACTTGATACTCCTTTCTCTCTTATCCAAACCATGGATTTTATTCATGTTTTTGAATATAAATTAAAAAATACACATACTGAGCACCCATTACATTTAAAGCACTGTTCTTTCAATTAGAATATGAAGATGGACCAGCAGACCTTCTGAGCTCAAGGACCTCCAAAGCCAGTGGGCCTCTCACTCCCGTGGGAACTTTGTTATGGGACCCTCGTTAAAGTCCTTCTCTGGTGTTTTAACCTTTAGTATAGCCGTGAAGAATTCGCTGAGTGTGACTGAGGCACTGACCCTCTGTCCTCACATCCCTGGTGTTAAGGAATAGGTCAGAGAAGACCAGACACCTTCACGTCTTGAGATACTGTACAGCTCGGGGTCACCGTCCACTTTAGGTGACCTTGTCAGCTCATTCTGATCTTGTGAAATCACTCCTGGGATTCAGACTTGCAGAGTGGTCTTATGTCTTTGAAAGATGTATGAATAAAACCATACAAATCCACATTTAAATAATAAGTCAATAACTGATAAATTCATCTCACCAAATGATTCATAATGGAACACTTTGAAGCTAGATCTTCTCAAGCATTTAAAAATAGGACCAAATCCATTAAATAGTCACAAGTGACATGTTCCTTTTTAGGGATGAAAATGTAGGAAGAGAGGTCTGGTTACCCCTGAGATTCCTATTAGCTTTCCAAATTGAAAAAACAAACAGCGTTAGAACTTGGGGTTCCACGAAGATAAAATCTGTATTACAGAAACCAAAGGCAGTTCATTGTATCAGAAAGAGGGAGGGACGGAGGAATTCATTGTCATTCCTCAAGGGCACACAGAGAAGAACAAGGAGCTGTACTTTTCCACTTCCTCCAACAAAGGGGACAGCTTTCAGAAGAAACTGTAAAATTTTAAAATGCCTTTCCTATTTTCTGTGACTGTGTTCATTTTTGTCTGTGAATGTTATCTCCGTAACTATATCTATATAGATAGACCCCTCTCTCTATAGAGGGACAGACAGAGATAAATATATTTGCGGCAAATATTGCTACCTAATATATAATTTTATCTATTTACATTCTCTCTCTCGTCCCTCTATGCCTGTGTGTATATATATACAGCATAAAAAAACTTATTCAAGATAGATGTTTTACCCCAAATCTCTCCATTGCTAATTCTAGCCCACTCTGGAATCTAGTGTTGGAATCCGTACATCACTTGAAAAGTGAAAGCTGGGTCTTTTTTATTTTTCCACCTATCATATTGCAAGGCACCTCAGCAAATCAAATGGCAAAGCCACCATTGCCATATTAGAGACTGGGGAAGATAACCACGGCACAGTTTTGTGGGTGCGCATACACACACACACACACACACACACACAGGTGCATGCACCACTGTCTTCCTAGAGTTTATCACGAACTGATGAGATGAAAACTAAATACATGAGCTGATCGTTTGACAGGGCCACATTCAGACAAATCAACTTCTGCCTGCAGGAAGCAGAGGACACAGGACACTGGACACAGCAGGTGTGCAGAAGAGACGACACAGATGTCTTGATGTTTCCTTTACATGAACATGGTCTGGCAATACCCCCACACCCATGTAGTCACTGTGTCCACAAGTAGGCACTTTTCTTTCTTTTTCATGGATTTTACCCTGAAACAGCCCTGCCTCACCCCTCCTCTGGAGGATCTGCAGACAGGCTGGGCTGGAGGGGGAGCCATGCCCCTCGGGGGTCTTTCTCTTCAGCACACTTGGGTGCTCTCCAGGGCACCCAAGAGGAACATGGCTCACTACTGAGTAAATGTGCCCTGCCTATAGGCCTCCAGCCCTACTGCTGAAACTCCCAAGGTTGTAGAAGGCCACAAAATGCTCACAATATGGCAGGTTAAATCATTCAAGGTACACCACGCATCACCTTTGGATCCGAGGGGATTGTAGAAGAAAAACATTGACAAACATTTAAACCAAGAGAGAGCACAGCTCATTTCCAAAGAGAGGAGGCATCACAGTGGTAGAGGACCCAGTCCCTCATCTTCCACTAAGGCAAGTGTTGAGAAAGTAAGAAAACCAGTAGCACTTACCTGTAAGAATCCTGTCAACCACCTCAGTCAGCCACCTCTTTTGTGTCCCCAGGCATGATCAGACTGTGGGGATTTAGCAGCCTGCAGGAGCATTTGGCAGTGATTACACCGTCTTGGCTCTGGCCTAAAGCATATGGCTCAGGAGAACCTGACTCATTATTTCCTGATAATGTTTACATCTTAAGCCATCTACTCAGATCTGAAATACCATGTGTTTATGGTGGCATCTGCCCGTGACTGTGAATCACAGGGCCAGAGCCCTGGCTCCATTCCGTGGATGGAAGGACTCACCTGATTCCCACCGTGTAACCACGATGTCATGGCTGTCATGTGGCTACAGGCGCTGTGGCTTGCCCTGTCGCTCTCTTTTTGGTCTTCTGTGGTGTAATTTTACCCCAATTATAGATTAAATGATTAAGGTGATAAAATATAAAAAGTGCTAATTCTTGCATCACTCAGATTGGGTTCAAATCTCAGTTCTACAATTTAGGAAACAGGGAAACTGAGCAAGGCAGCCAGGTGCTTGAGTTACTCACTGGTAAGATGGGAAGGACTGCGTACCACCCACCATGGCGTGGCATTACTGTGAGGAATAAATTAGATCCAGTACCTAAGTCGTTCTTCATGGAGGCTGGCATGATTAGAGTGTAAGAAATGCTGGCATCATCTCTGGTAAATATTCATCAGAAGCTCCTTTCCGTGAGCTGGGGTGTAGGCGTGTGTCTCCCCCTGATTAGGTTAGCAGCTGCAGCCGAACGCATTCCACCCGACCCAGAATTGTCTACCCAACAGGCGAAGCTGCAGCTAAGATGTTAAAATGTGGAGCTGGCTGAGTGGAGGAAATGGGGCTTTGGACAGTGAGGTCTCAGATATTTCAGGCTGTGAATGTGATGGCCAAACATTTGGTCAGATTGTCACCTGCTGTTCTTTGGGATGTGGTCCATGTGCCATGGCAGCTTTGCTGTTAGGATAAGTAGTAGGCAAAGTTCAGAATCCTGGCATATGGTTAGAGATTTTGTTTTTTTTTTCCTGAAAGAGAGCTCTGTGCTCAGCATAGAGATAGCTAGGCTGTAAGCAGAAATAGGAGATGTCGTCTTTACCTGTATTCTAAGTTAACTGAGAATCCTATATTTTGGGTGTGGCAGAGTCTTAAAAAGAAATGTGTTCTTATCAAACTGACTGGGCACGGACTGTGACAGTGAGTCTGTAAATTTAGTAGATTGGTACCTTAGGACCTTCTCATCAGCCTCATAAGAGTTCTTTAGACAAATGAAAATTGGCCTTATACCTGACATCTCCCCATCATTATTTTGAATGATCTCAAGGCACTGGCCATTAAGGTATGAAACAGAGGACTGGGCAAAGCCCAGGGATCAGTAGATAAGGGAAAAGAATCTTCAGGCTAAATATCACATCTACATAATTTACACGTGAAATTAGCTAAGAGCAATTATTCCAAGATTGGGAATTTTATGAAAGTTTTAAGGGAATTGCATCATCAAAGGCTTGTTAAGTCTCTGAGGCCATTCCTAACCCCAAACTGAGACCCAGTAGGAAGGGGACCATCCGTATCTGAGGCCCCAGTACCCACTTCATACAGGCTCATGGTTAATAACAGTTCAGGAAGAACCTCCCCAGGAGGAGGATCAGAGGATGCTGGAATGGGTGGCTACCCACAGCAGCTATCACAGACCACAGGGGTTCGGAGCCGTCCAGCCTGGCAGTGGTGGGTGTTTACTCCAGCACTGTCTCCACTGTGTGCCATCTGTTGTTCTTCTTTCTGAATAGGAATTATTGTTGCTTCTGGTTAAATATTAAATAATGGTTAAAAAGGAGCAGGATCCGTGTATTATGAGCAATACAGCAGGTAGCCTTTGCTATTTCCACTTCCTCCTTCCTTTCTTGTTTTTCTTCTTATTTTTTGTTATTCTCATTATTTTGGCTGAAATTAAGAACCAGTGCCTGGAAGTAGAATAGTCATCTGGGGATCATTCACAGAGAAGCCACATGCTAAGGACAGAGGAGCTAGCCAGAAAGAACCTGCTTCCAGATGACTTTCTGGAACAGTGGCACCAGCTCCGGACTGACGTCAGCTTCTAGATTTGTTGTCATGTCAAGAAAGGGGAAAAAAAGACATTTTACTGGTTCAGTTCTCTGAAGTTGAGTTTTTGTGTAAATATTTGTTTAGGGCCAAATTTTAATAAACCGTGGCTTGCTTGTCAAGAGACATCAGAAGTTATGCATGGGAAAGAGAGGAAGGTCAGGGGTTGTCAGTTGGGGCAGTCAGTGGAGGCTGTAACTGAACTGCCATGGCCACCGGGTTGTGCAGGCAGCAGGCGTGAGGTGTGGATGGTGGAGGGGCTGGTGCCTGGGTGAGGTGAGGAGGCAGAAGACTGTGATGATGCTTGGGGACAAAACAGCAGTTGAGAGGCAGGAATGAGGGTCAAAGGGACAGACAAGCCAAGAGGAGGGCAGCAGGGATCTCTGAGGCCAGATACTCGTCAGGCACATGGGGACCTGTGGCCAGCAGGTCCTGGCTCAGGGACTGTCTAGCAAGTGTCACTCAGTACAAACTACAGCTCAGAGGCAGAAGATTCATCAGAATTTCTGCATCTTCTTGACATCCCGTGTAGCAGCACGTCTGAGCTGACGTCCGGCAGGTCAGCTCCTGGGTCAGTTGTTCTGCCTTTGTACAGGCAAAGGAGGAGAACTGTCATTCAGAGGGCTGACCTGTCTGGGTTTCAGCTTGGGACCCCACTGTCAGCCAAGCAGTCTGGGCATGTGCCGATTTCTCTCTGCAGGAAAATTAGTGGGAAGCTGGGCTGAGGTCGGCAGAGGAGCCACCACTCGGGCCTCCAGAATTACCCACAGTTAAGCCTTCTGGACTCTCCTCAGCCTGGGCAGGCATTTCTTTGCCTTCCATATATTTTTAATTTTGCATTTCTCACGACAAGATGCACTATTATTAGGAAGAGAATTTCTTTGTCTAATGAAGGGATAACTGAATTTTCTAGTCAAGGAAAATAACATCTTTGTTACCCATATCAATATTAGAACCATTTCCTCTGGCTCTCTTAAATGTTTCCTGATTTTTGTCCTTTAGAAATTGTAAAGGAAGAAGCCCTCTCAGACACAGCCGTTGTCCAAGTCCCAAGTGGACCTAAATTTGGAATGCCCGAAATTGAAAGGTCTGATAATGGATTTGCTCAAATCAAGCAGAATAAAGTCCTTCCTCCCAGCATGAATAAAAATGATTATAACCTTTACTTTAAGTGGCATGTATTGAATTTTGTAATTCTGAGGAAGAAAACATAAAATGGTGTAAGAAAATGGAAAAATCTGCCCATTTCTGTTTCATCACCCTTTTGCTTCTGTATTAGCCGGGGTTAGGATTAGGTTAGGTTATAGAAATATGGAAAGAGAGAGAGATTTATTATGAAGAATTGGTTCACACAATTAAGCCAGAGGCCCAGAAGAGCAGAGGTGCAGTTTTTTGTTTGTTTGTTTTTTATTTCTTTAGTTTTATTCGAGCACCAATAAGATGTGCAGTTTTTAGTCTTAAACCCGAGTCTTGAAAGCCAGAAAGAGCCAATGTGTCAGTTCAAGTCTCAAGGTGGGATAAAATCCATGTCCCGGCTTAAGGCAGTTGGGCAGAAGGAGCTTAACTTTTTCATTGTATTCAAGCCCTCAACTGACTAACTCCAGGGAGGGTGATCTGCTTCACTGAGTTCGAGGACTTCAGTGTTGATCTCATCTCAAAGCATCTTCACAGACACCCAGAATAATTTGAGACCAAATCTCCATCCACCCTGTGTTCCAGTCAAGTTGAGACATGAAATTAACCATCACAATTTATCTGGGATTAAAAAATGGATGTTTGTAGCTTCGATCTGGCTCAGAGGTCAGTGTTTTTGAAGTTTTTCTAATTCGTTCTTGTTAAGCCAGTAGATCAGAGACCACCAAGACCCCTGCCTGCAGTGAAAATGGGTTAGTTTTCTTTACATTGTCGTGGTGAGGGTGGTCTTTCTCTGGGCAAACCCAGAGTTGTTGAGGGGGTCTTCTTTTAGGGCTTCAGCTTGTGTTAGATGATTTTGAGGCGGGATTAGGAAGCAGGGACCAGTTCTGGATTTCACACTACTGAGAAGCCAGGTCAGTGCAGAGATTGGGTATCTTACTTGTACGTATCTAGGAGGTGGAAGCATGAATGTGTTCTTAGAGTGTAATTGTTATAGAAGTATCTACTCAGAGACAGGTGATGTTAGTCACAAAAAGTGGATAGCTAGCTATTTTGGTGCCAAAGTTTAGACTTATCTTTGTCTTATTTTGAGCATTATTTGTAATCTTTAGGGAATGTGGTGGTCTGGTTGTCAGCATGGCCATTTTTCACTGTCTCATTATCAACAATCACAAATCAGGTGATTTTTGCCTAAAATCAAGATTTGTCTACTCTTGAAAAAATATGAAACATTGGGCAATGTTGTGTTTTTATTTCCAGATGACACTAATCAGCTCTCTTAGCTCTGGTTTGCCCTAATCCCCACCTACTTCTTATTATTTGATACTAAGTATACTTTGTAATGTTATTTTGATGGCTTTTGTACACATTTGCATTTTCAACCCTGGTCTAGATGATCAGCTAATAAGAGATTTGCAATGGGGTAGCCCTACCATTTCCAATTAATGAAAATGTCCAATTTTCTAAATTTGTTCCCAGTTACTGAAATGAAAGCATTTATAATCATTTCATTAAGGCATTATACAGTAAAATTTGACCTACCTCACTTTTGAGAAAATAAAATGAAAACCTTGAAGCACCATGAATCATATTTCAACTGTCTGATTAATCTCTAGGTGGCTCAGCTAATGTGCATTGGATTTAAAAGACTATAAAAGAGCATAATCCTCGTCTCCCTCTACTAAACCCAATAGAATCCTCTACCTTGTCAATGGGCCGCTTTAGTACAACTGACAGAATAATCTCACTCAAGCTGGCCTAAACAAAAAAAAATAAAAATTATTGACTCATATAAATGAAAAGCCAACAGTAAGACCTGTCTGTACATTTTGATCCTGGCACATAAACAAGCCGTCTCTGGATATGGTCTTCTCCATGTCTTGTCTGATCTTTTTATTCTGGTTTCATCTCAAGCTCTGCATGGATCTTATTAATCACTCCCAAACTTCTATCTTCACAGCTTCCAGAATTGACATCTTCACAAGCTTAAAAGCAGTGAAAAGGAGGACTTCTCCTAAGAGGATGAAGGAACATTTTTGGTCCAAATACCATTGGTCCAAACTGGGTAAAACAGTCATCCCTGAGCTTATCATTTTGCAGAAATAGAATAAAATAATTGTCCCAGTTCTATTTTCTGATCCTGGAAATGGAGGTAGTGGGCCTCAACCATCATATCAAGAGGATCTCAGAACAAAAGTTGAAGTACCACTGATGAAGAACAGGTGAAAAGGAGGAGGGAGCTTCAAACAATACACGTTCAGGAGTCCTACACAAAAAATATCTACTGCAATTTGATGGGGTCGCTGCTTGTTCAGGGTCTGATCTTTGCTTGATAGGTTCAAAACCAGCATGTGCAGAGATGTCAGGTCATGGATTCTGAATAGGTGCAAACCTACTGGAAACTGATTTGTATAATGGCCCCAGGCTTCCTAGGAACCAGACTCTGAGCTGGAGATGTGTGCAAGAAATTTATTGAAGAGTTCTCTCAGCTCAGTTGTAGGGGAGTGAAGGAAATAGAAGTGGGGAGAAGAAAAAGATTGAATGTGATGAAATAACAATGAAAGGGCTTTGCCTGATGTTACAGGGAACTCTGGAGCAGGATGCTCCTTTATGTATGAGGGTCAAGCTTTACCTTCTCTTCTTGGGTGTAGGTTGCTCTCCATAAAAGGCATGATTTGGGGCAGGGTGACTTTCCTCAGATGAAAGCCAACTCCAAAGAGAGACTGGGCTGGGAGCTGCCAGTGCCTAACACCCAGCCTGGGGGGAGACGGGGGGAGGGACTGCTTCCTTCTCAAGTTCTGGTGGTGGGGGGTGAGGAGAGGTCTTGGTAGCAGACCACAGCATCCACTACAGTACTGTATGACTCTATCCCAGATGTATAACCCGTAAGGGAAAAACAAATACTTTTATCAGTCCATCAGATCATCCTAGTCAAAGAATGAAAGTTTTTCTTGGAAAACAAAAGAACTATCACGATGTCATCACTTGGACAGCAAAGCAGTAAGATGGTAAAGTAGGGCAGAAGATACACTTGAACGGAGCCACCTCCCTGCAGTCTCCCCACCACAGCTATACGCTGCCCCTGGGGCGGAGCAGGAATCTCATCCTGTGGACGTGAATCAGACCACTTCCTTCCTACAACAGACCCAGGCTCACGTATGTATTGATTTTTACGTTTCAGCTCACTTTACCTGGCATTTCTTATTAATCACCCCCAAACTTCTATCTTTACAAAGTGTTCTCAGGACAAATTTCCTGTGCTTTCCGGGTGTATCTTACCTTCCATTACTCACATGAATGGAATACCTACCTTTTCAGAAGGGCAGCTGAGGAGCTCCTCACAAAGCCTTAAGAAGCACCCCCTTCGTCAGCACCGTGGACAAGTTAGGTCCCACTGGGCTGCTTAATTCATCTGTCATGTAAATGGCTTTTTGTTTAACTAGAGGCTCATTCTCACTCTGTCTTCCCAGTTACGTGATCTTGGGATCTTTAAACTCTCAAATTCTCAATTTTCTCACCTATAGAATGAAATGTTATTGGACACAGTCTCTAAGGTGACCTGTCGTGTTCTAAGACCCTAATGTTCTAGGATTGCTTTTCTTTCTTTTACTTATGATAAAGATACACAGCTTCAGTGATGCGTGGGACTTATTCAAATGCCTGTTTTCATGTCTGTCAGTCAATGGGCATTCAATCAGGAGACAGAATGGCAAATTCAAATCTCTAATAAACATACATGTATCAAAGACAGGGGACAAATAGAGGATCCCAGAGGAATAGCTATAATTGGATGAGTTATTCTGCTTATAAAAAAAGGAAGCTAGATTACTTGTGCGTTTCTTACAGAATCTGTGTAAATCCTATCAGAAAATAAATTTGATCCTGAAAACCGAGGCTATTTTTTAATGCTAACAATATGTTGCCTGCCTTTCAAGTCACAGGCAAGGCAATTTACAATTCCTAGAAGCAGGCTGCTACTGTTATGAGCCAGAGATCCAAGTTTTAGCTCTATCCAGCCCTGTTTTAAATGCTTTATTTGCATATTCCTATTTAACCTTTATTAACAACTCTAAATTTACAAATGAGAAAACTAAGCTCAGAGTAAATGATTTTCCAACGGTATAATGGATTATAAAGTAGTAGAGCTGGGGTTTAAATTCTGGAATTCTGACTCCAGAAACTATCTACTAACCTTACTCCATCGACATAGGCCAAAACTAGTAAATAAAACTATTTCTGTTCCCAAAAGACATAAAGAAATTTGATGGTATATGTCAGAAATACATTTTCAGATGCATTATATATAAATGAAAAATTATCTTGTCATTTTCTGCTTGTAAACAATTTACCTCTTTCTACCACGCATATCATTTTAAAGCCCCGTGGCATATATACAATACAAATATAGTTTAATATTTGAGCATCTCTTCTCTTTGTGGAAGTTGCACATTCTTTTGTTTTTAAGTTCTCAATTTAATTAACCCATCTCACCAGTTCTATGAATAACTTAATGAACACATTAAAAAATCAGCAGTATCTGCGACATATCACACATTGCTGAGCGGTACGGATACAAAAACAAACACGACACATTCTCTTTCTTCAGAGAGCTCAGAGTTCAGTAGGGGATTCAGACAAATAAACAAATGATTACAATCTAATGGGCTGGATGCCAGGACAGCTGTATGCGCATGGCGTTATGAGACTGTGGCCATTAGATCCAATTCTGCCAGAAGTGGGTGGGGGTAGGACGGGCAGGCAATGTCTGACACAGTAAATGGTCACTGAGCACCTACTATGTTCCAGATTTATGCAGAGGCTGGAGCACCATGAAGATGAGGAAGCCCTCAGGCTGTTTACTACCCATGGAAGGTGAGGAGGAGTTTGTCAGATGGGAGGTGGTTTGTGACATTTCTAACCATGGAGTAATAATAATGTGAGATGATATTAAGACATCACTTGTTTAGAAAACTCCAAGAATTTCAATGTGCCCACGAATGAATAAAAGGTATATTGTAAGAGTAGAAGAACATTGGAGGTATTTTCATTTGGGTCATGATGTAATCAAATGTCTATCTTAAGATAATTCTAACATCTGTGTGGAAATGGAATACAGAAATCTGAGATAAAAGGAGGGAGAACAATTAAGATTATTATATATGTTAACTTTTGTGTTAAGGGTTTGGCTCAGGGTGTCCAACCTGCAGCCTGAGGGCCCCCTGCAGATTGTTTGAGGACTGTTGTGCTTATCTGTGCTGTCAGATATCATGAAAAGTATGCATGGACCATATTTGTTTTGCTCAGAAGATTTCATTAGTGTTTGTGTATTTAATGTGTGACCCAGGACAACTCTTATTCTTCCAAAGTGTGGCAGAAAAGAAAAAGGGTTGGACACGCCTGGCATAAAGGCATGAGCAGTGGAGAGAAATGTAAGAGACCTTCTAGAAATAGAACTAATAAGATTTTAAGTGCAGAATATGGGAGGAACCCACAAATGAAGGCCGAAGGTGATTGTGTTTCTAGGTAGTTTCTAGTTGTGCCATTAATAAAGACAAGGAAATTAATTAAAGATAAGGGAATACAGGTACAGGTGGCTCGGAGGAGGAGTGGAAAACATTCCATTTTGTAGATATCAAGTTTGAAGTACCTGTCAGATATTAAAATGCAAGACAGCAGGTGGATGCATGGGTCTGAAACTCAGAACACTGGTGCTTTGATATGTAGGTTTATAACACATCAACAAGGGGATTGAAGAAAGGAGGAAGTTGAGGGGGAGAGTGTTTACAATTTTAGAGGCAGGCCAGGCTGGTGCCTGTGGTAGAGCAACATTTGAACTGTAGTTACACAAAGTAAACCAATGGGAGAGGCTTAGAGGTAAGAAGAGTGTGATGCTTTAAAGACAATAGAAAGAAGGATTTCAGAAAGGTGAGTGTGAGCAACAGTGCCGGCAGTGGCAGAGAGGCAGTTTCTAGATTTGGCACCTTGATGACTGTAATAGTGTTAGGCGTGGATGAGGGGATACATTTAGTAAGCCAGGTAGGTTGGGGAATGAATGGGAGATGAAGAAAGAATGGGTGTAGGTTGAGTTTTCCAGAAGCTTGGTGTCCTAAACTGTTTTCTATGTCTGTAACAGTACCACAGACTGAGTAATGAACAAAGATGTACTGGATCATAGTTCTAGAGGCTGTGAAGTACAAGTTCAAGGCTCTAGAAGGCATAGCAACTGACTCCAAATGGGACCCTGAACACTGTGTCCTCTGGACAAGAGAAATGAGTCATCTCCCCAGGGCTGATGGAAAAAAGACAAAGGGAGGAAAAGGGGCCCAACTTGATCTTTTATAAAGGGATTAATCCTACTCATGAGAGCAGAGACCTCATGGCCTAATCACCTCTTAAAAAGTCCCGTCTCTGGCTTGGTGCCTGTAGCTCAGTGAGTAGGGCGCTAGCCACATATACTGAGGTGGGTAGGTTTGAGCCTGGCCCAGCCAGCTAAACAGCAACAACAGCTACAACCAAAAAATAGCCCGGCATTGTGGTGGGCACCTGTAGTTCCAGCTACTGGGAGGCTGAGGCAAGAGAATCGCTTAAGCCCAAGAGTTTAAAGTTGCTGTGAGCTGTGACACCATGGTACTCTACCAAGTTTGACATAGTGAGATTCTGTCTCAAAAATAAAAAAAAAACTGAATAAATAAAAAGTCCTGCCTCTTAATTCTGTCACAATGGCCATTAGATTTCAACGTGAGTTTTAGAAGGGACAAACATTTAAGCCATAGTACTTTGCTATTAAGGAAAAAAGGCATGGGATGGCTAGAGGAGTTCCCAGGGCAGAAGGCTAACATTTTTCTTAGTCATTTGTTTTGTTGTTGTTGGTTTCATTACAGCTGGGGAAGAAGTGACTATATTTACATTCAGACAGGGCTAAGCCATGGAGAGCAAATTCCTAATGGGTTAAGAGAGGATTCATGCAGTAGGGATGAAATTTAAAGCACAGCCAGAGGAAACAGCTCACTGTTCTCAAGCCTAGATACACGTTAGATGCATCTGAAGAACATCCGCAAAACATTGACACTGAGACCCTGCTGTAGACCCATGAAATCAGAATTCTGTGAGTGGGGCCCAGATACGCGTATTTGTAAAAATTCTTTAGATGACATCAACGTCCAGCCAGAACTCCCTGAAACAAATAAGACACATCCAACCTTACCAGAGTGTCCAAGAATAAAAAATATCTTCAAGGCTAGAATGTCATGCAAGGAGTTAGAGCTGATCCTCCCTATCCTGGGCACTTGCAAGGCCTTTATTCTTTCTTTCTGAAATCTGACAAGTTATATAAGTGAGATATGGTGGACTTGAAGTGGGTCCAGAGCAGTGCAGCAGCGAATGACCAAGAAGGTCAAAATAGCCCTCCAGGATCCGGGTTTAACAGAATTGAGTTAATTTATCCAGAAGAGAAAGCCGTGGAGACACTTAATTACAGTCATTGAAGAGTGATCAGATTTTGTTACAGGAAGTGGAACATCTGTCCACTTATCACTAAGGCCAAGGCCAAGGGGAAATGACTTAGGATTCATCAAGATGCCAATGAGAAATGAAGAAAAACTGTGGTTGTGTGTATGGGCTTTGAGGTGATGGGAAATACGTCTAAAGAATATATTTTCTTTAGAAAACACAGACAATATAGGCATGGAAATGGACTGAATGAGCTAATGCTAAGAGTAATACCTAATAGCTGGCTCAGTTCTAGACTTTTTTTAGTATTATGCTATTTAACTCATTGACAATGACATGGTGATGTGATTCTCGTTTTCAGGCACAGAAAATTAAGAAATTTGCCCAGGGCAATTCAACTAGTTTAGGGAAGACCCGAGTGCCGGCAGCCCAGAAGTCCATTCTTCTGTCTCACACCTCCAAATTCAGAACAAGCTAATTCCTAATTTTGAGGATCATTAATACAAACACAATTATTTTCACAGGACCCCCTTCTCAGTGATGTCAAGAGCCAAGGAAGAAAAGTTCAATGAAAAGAAAAGAAGGTAAGTGGAGGAAACTACTTTGAATTTAGCTTCTTTCATAGATAACAGGAGTTTGGAAACCAAGCTTTTAAACTTAAATTCGGTTAGAAGAAATTACCCGCCAAGGGGTTAATTGGCCCACAAAGCGGATACCATGACTGGGGGTGGGATAAGTAGCCCTCTCTTATCCCCATTTTCCTCCTGCAGGAGAGCAGTGTTTGAGGCATTGCTATATTTATGCAAAGTGGAGTGATTTGCCAGGGGGACCACCCAGTGACCAGGTCTTATTTGAGATGCTTTCACTGCCAGTCAGCAGACTCCCTATACCATGATAAGAATCCATCATTCAGCAGGTATGGTGTTCGCTTCCAAAGCTCTGGAGCTTGACAAGGACCACATTCTCTGCTGTCTGGCTTTAATATTCTAGATTCTAAGTAGGATTTCCTCTGGTGATACCTTCTCTTGCAGGAGTGAGACCCAGCTCTGCTGTTTCTCTTTTCCTTTTTCAACTGATACCTGTGTGCGTGTGTGTCTGTGTGTGTGTGTGTGTGTGTGTGTGTGAGATGCTTTCTTTTTTTTTTCTATCCATACATCTTTATTCTTTTTTTTTTTTGTAATTTTTTAATTAAATGATAGCTGCATACATCAATACAAACATGGGGTACAGTGTAATGTTTTCACACACATTCTGAAATACTTTCATCGAGGCGGTTCACATAAATTTCATGTCATTTGCATAGTTGTTGTGTCAAAACATTTACATTCCAGTTCCAGAAAAGTTCACTTGTACCCTTGTTAGACAGAAATATAGGTGATCTTTCCGGTTACCCTCCCACCACCCAGCCACCCTTATCCCCTCCCCTTCCCCTTCCCATATTTTCGGGCTAGAATTAAGTTGTTTCTTCCATTTGAGAAGTATATATTAGTTTCATAGAAGGGCTGTGTACATTGAATACTTTTTCTTCCATTCCTGTGATACTTTGCTAAGAAGAACATTCACTTGTACCCCATGTTTGTATTGATGTATGCAGCTATCATTTAATTAAAAAAATTACAAAAAAAAAAAAGTATTGACATACTTCAAAAAACAGCTCCTGCTTGCTTTTTTTCTCATTTTTTTTTTTTACGGGAACATGTCATAACATGAATAAAATGGAAATTAAATTAACCTGTGACCTGCCAAGGTAAGTTTTAAACATCATTACTAAGTTGCACACATCAAAAAAAAAAAAAAAAAAAGGAGAAAAAAGATTAAGTATTTCATAAAAGGGACAATGGCATAAAAATGGTAAAAGAGTTACATTCATTTTCTCCTCTAGCATAAAATTTACCCATTTTCTGGACAAACAATAGCTATAGCATAAAATTTAGAAGCACATGTTTCCAACAAATTAACTGAGACTAAAACTTTCTAATTTACCAAGACAGGAAACATTAGCTGTCTCCTAATTCTTCATGTTATTGTGATAAATAAATAACACAGGTAATTGGGGGAGGGGAAGAAACCAAGTTATTTTATGGTTGTCATCTACTCTTTCCATTCACGGAATTATAATTTCCTTCTGGAAGGAAGCAGATTTCATGCCTGAGGCTGGACATAAATCAAACAGAAATGCTATACCACACATAGTAATTTTATAAACTAGCATGTTGTGGAAAATAGAGTTAAGCTGTAATCTATGATGCAGTTACCATCCCTCTGAGGAATAATTGAGTAATGGGTAAGCAGCTCTAAAGAGCTTTGGGTGCTGTGATCTTTTGACATTTCCAGAGAATAACTAGGCTCTTTTAGGTAAATGATGAGGGGAAGTCTCTATGCCTTGTATACCACAAAGATTGCTCAGGCAGGCTTCAGTCAAGCTATGTGCATCTCTTTTGCAAGATGAGCAGATTTTTAAAGTATTTAAGAAACAACATATTGGTCCCACATATTTCATGCCCATTGCAATAGCTATTACATTAATAGCTCTGAAAGTTCTGAGACATTCCTTAAAAGGATTTACATTTAATAAAAAAGAAAAGAAGAAGAAAATGTCTATGACAAGTTTCTAGAATAGAATTCATTTTATTGAAGTAGGTGATGCATGTAAAATTGAGTAGAGTTTGTGACTAACATAGTTTAGAATTATAAAATCTAAAAGGTTATTATGAATCAGCTCCAGCAAAACTGAGCAGTTGAGACAAACATTGGGATATTAAATAATGATTTTTAGCATTCATCTTCCATTTTTTATGGTCAAAGAATCATCAACTCACCTCTGTTCAATAGGCTCATGGCTCTTAGCTTTGCAGCCCACTCCCTGCTGCCTGTCTTCTGGGGCACTTTAGCAAGTCATCAGCCATCTCCATCACAGATAGCCAGAGGGAAGAGAATGGTGAGAATTTCCAGCCGGTCAATTCCATTTTTCATTCTTAGTACTTTTATTTATTTATTTTTTAAACTGACCAGTGGAGGAGAGTTTGAAGTCATCGACTAACTCAACTCAAATATCACAATAGCTTCATCTATCTCTTACCCATATTAGGTCACTTGAAATTACGAATATTATTCATTTTTGACAACCTGAGCAACACAATATAGAGATTTAAAGATGTTTTGGGGTTTTCTGCAAATTACACATTTTAGGGAAGGCTTAGCAAATTCTTGTGTATTATTTCATTGTCATAATCTTGGTTAGGTATTTTAATGGTAAAGTTTATATATGTTTATTTTAAGGAGTTAAACCATAATAAAGGATATTCTTTTCTCCTACTCATTAGAATGAATAACTAATTTCATTCACTGAAATAAGTGATAGTGAATCACATTGATATGTATCCTTCCGAGACTTTTTCTTTTATAAATGGGAGCTATTCTCTTTCAATGTGATTAATTTTTAAACAAAAATAACAAAAACAAGCATTTTTAAATTTTGAATTATGAAGATCAACCTTAAATTTAAACATCTAAATATTACTGTATTATGTATATATACAAAATTTATTTGACCAGTCTCTAATCAAGGGACATTTAGGCCACAGAAATTTTTCATGCTTATGAATCAGGCCAAGATAACATCCATATATATCTTCTTATAGGAACATCTTTCACTTTCTCTCAATTGTGTGAGTGTATTTGTTGGATAAATTTCTAGAAAAATATTTTATACAAATATTTTACAAATATTTTAATTTTTTATAGACTTTGTTAAGTTCTACAAATACTTAAATTTGCTTTTTGAATGTTATAAAATGTCTACTTTTGTTCTCTAAACAAAAATACGAGCTGAAATGTGATAAATGTGGTAAATGAAGGCAAAAATGAATGTTTAACAAAATAAATATTTGTGTTAATTCAGCTTATTTGAATAAAGCATCTTAGCACTATCAAAGCTTTTTATACGTACACTCAAGTGCCTCTGTCTGTACTCTCTATGTTTATGTGTATGCACACACACACACACACACACACACACATGCATATATGCATTGCATTCTTGGTAGAGTATAATATCTCAGAGTTCAATAACTTATGTGATTCAACTAATACATAAAAATAAATAAATTATAATTCAATGACTTTTACTAAACAGTGTTGGGTCTGTTTAAAGGAACAAAGAACACATACTCTTTAAATAATTGTGAATGATAAGATCATGTCAATGAAACAAATAAATAATCTCAAATTCCCAGTATTGTAACATAATATCATTGGACAATAATTCATTTATTCCACTATGCATTTGTTCAAGTATCCAAGAAGCATCAACTTAACATGTAGTAAATTATGTCAAATAACTCATACCATACCTATCATCAATGAATGCACAATATAGTGGAAAAATTTGTACAAATAACTGAATTGCAACACATTTTATAACAGCAATCACTAAAGTAGGACAAGGAGCCTAGAAAGGAAGAAAGCCAGTGATTAATTTGGTTTGTTAAATAAATCAGCAGAGTTGATTTTCTGATCCCAGATCACAAAACATATTTATCTATATAAATAATGTTCTTGTTCTTGTTCTTTACCACAAGTTTAGGTATCATTTCTCAAGCTTTTATGGCTTTCCTTTTTGTTCTAACTCCTTCTAATCTTATTTTTTCTATTACTTTTATTACGATTTTTTCACTTTACTGAACTTAGTCAACGTTAAAGATGCCAGTGGTTAATATCTGACTTACACACGTATTTGTTTCTCAAGGCAATAGCACTGATACCAATAGTTTGATATTATTATGAATGAATATTATAAAGAACTCTGACTCTGTTTCAGCGGTATTGAAATACAAAATTAAAATAAAGTATTATTTGTTTGCAAGAAATTGAATTTGTTTCTCCTTAAATTTATACATTGAAACCTAATTCTTGATGTGTGATGGTATTTGGATGTTGGGGTTTGGGAAGGTAATTGGGATGGCAGTAGTGCCCTTAGATAAGAGATCATGGAGAGATCCCTTGTCCTTGCTACCTCATGAGGACATATAGGCACATCTAGAATGTACTATCAGGCCCCCACCAGACACTGAATTTGCTTCCCAGTCTTCAAGATTGTAGGAAATAAATTACCTATATTTATAAACTACTCAACACATGTGGTATTCCGTTATTGCAGTCCAGACTGACTCACACATGCTACCTAAATGTTGCACTGAGGCATTACATTGTACTTGGTGTATCTCTTACAATTAAAAACTATTGATGGCTCCAATTGAAAGAATAAATTTCTGGCCATTTAAGAAACATAAATTGTGCCAATCTGCAAATTGACAATCTTTAAATCCTTGGATATTCTGTTAATGACCTGTATCTTTAACAATTATTTAGGTTAAATGGATAAAATATGAAAAGCAACAAAATTACTACACATGTGCTAAGTTGCAGTTTAATGAAATGAATCTCCACTCAACCTGTTACTGTAGGCTGCAATGTTTTTCCAGTAGTATTTTCCTGTTTATACATTTTCACATTTAGTTGTTGAATGAATAAATGATGAGTGAAATGTTATACAAAAAGATGTTCAAATTTAAATGATGAGGGTTTGAAAATTTTGAATTCATTTGTCTATCCTTCTTAAGAAGAAAAAAAAATCATAAGAGTGAATAAACTAACTTTCAAACCTCATTCTTATAAACCTGATTTAATCCCCATTTGAAAAAGAAAATTGAGACTATTATATTTTCATGATAAACTAAGTCACAAATTAATCCATGCTGAACCATTAACAAATAAATTATAAAATATTGATACTATTATATTTTCATATGATAACCTAAATCACAAGTGAATGCATTCAGAAGCAAAAACCGATGAAACTGTAAATTTAAATAAATTTTGAAATTCTTAACATACATTTTATATCAATACATTTTCATTGTAGATTCATTACTTAGAATAACATAAATTAAATTTCAACATACTTTTAATATGTAACAACTTTTTTTTATTTTATTTTTTTATTAGATCATAATTGTGTACATTAATTCTCTCATAGGATACAGTGTGTTACTTCCATATGCAGTTTGGAAAACTCTCATCCAGGTGGCTAACATAGCCATCATGTCTTTCTCATAATTGTTATGTTAAGACATTTATATTCAACCTTTAGACAAATTCACCTGCACCCAAATAGAATAAACTATAGGCATGATCCCCACAATATCATTCTCTTCACCCACCCTCCCCCTTCCCTCCCCCCTCCCCTCCCCCCTCTTCTTTCCCCATAGTCTAGGGCTCCATTTGGATTGTAGCTTTCCTAAGATAGCTAACAATTAGTTTCATAATAGTATTGAGTACATTGGATACTTTTAATATGTAACAACATAAAATCATCATGTTAAGTAAATGTCATGGTTCTGAGCTTTCCATGTATGAAACAATTGCATTATTTTGAATAATATTCACATTCAATAATAATGCATCATATGTGATTATTAAGCATAATAAAGTAAATATTTATGTTTACATACTAACCTTAAGAACTGGGACATTATTGGTACTACTCAACCTCCTTATGTTTCCTCCCATGCCCTTACAGCAGTGGTTCTCAACCTCTGGGTCACGACCCCTTTTTAACATTGAAAATACATTGCGGCTTTAGGAAGGTTGAGAACCACTGCTTTACAGTCTTTACCAACTTTGGAAACCAGCATCCTGCATTGAATCTGCTTTTGTGCTCCTCTAGTGAATTTTACATTCACTTATTGTACTTTTTAACTTTTCCATATGGCATGCACACATACACACACGAATATATAAATATGAATATACAAATATGCAAACATATATATTAAATAAATTTATACACACACACACACACACATATATATATATTTCAAGCATATGCAGAGACATTGGAGAAAAACCAAGGCAGCAATCAGTAATGCAGAACTGAAGGGTACATAACCTTAGAAATGAGAAAAATAGAAAAGTGAATGGGTAAGTCATTTGCCTATTTCTAAACAATATATATGTTGGATAAGAGAATGTGAAAGCCATTCCTCAGTGCTCTCAAAAAGAATTGCAGCATGAGAACTGAAAAGCCATTGTGATACTAAAGCAGGGAATGCTGAAATCTAAGGGCATAGCAGGGAAGCAGAAAGAAATCCTACTCCTCTGGGCCTCACCAACTGAGGAAATAGCAGTGCACCACTGGGCAAGGGCTAGGAGAACAGAGAAACATGTAGATTTTTGAGGCCTCCTAAAGTCTGAGAGCAGAGGAAGAAAGAAATGAAAAAGACATGAAATAAAGCCCAGTTGCATTTTACGCCTTATATTGAATTTTAAGCAATGGCCCTCAGACAGCTGCAGAATGAAAAGAAGCACTTGAAGATCCTTCTGAAACATTTGGGCACAGCATTGACTGGAGTCTGAGGTGGGCAGGGAGAACTAAGACACACTGTTTAGACACTCATAGGCCAATCTGTCAAAGGGATACTTATCATTTCACCTTAAATAATTTGACGTTTGTAATTTACTAATAGATCTAATGTAACAACAGAGCCCAGGCTCAGCTCGTCTACACCTAGATTTTCCTGGTCCCTCAAACTAATGTCTTGACAGTAAAAACAGTGGGATTCATCTTTCTGGGTGTACATACATCTTTGTTAATCCAGTCACTACAATTCTTTCATACAATGCCCAACATAGATACAAAAACTATAAGAATAACAAAGAAATAAGAACATATAACACATGGACCACAAATAAAAAGTCAATAGAACAGGCACAGAGATAGTAGAAGAGGTATTTGAATTAGCAGAAGGTACTTTACAATAAAATGACACATATGTTAAAGGATCTGGAGAAAATGTACAATATGAGTGAATGAAGGAAAATTTAAGTTCAAAGTTCATAGCTATAAAAAGACAAGAGAGAAATAAAACTTTTAGAAAGTATAATATCATAAAGGAAGAATTATGCTGATGGTCCTTGCTTGGCTTACCAAAACCATAAAAGCCAGGAGCTTGTCTAATCCTTAGCATCATCTTCCAGGAGCCTTTTTCTGCTCCCGCCTCCAACAAGTTCTGTATCATTGACAAACTGAGCATTACGATTGTTTCAAAATAAACCAGACCACTAATAATCTGGGGCCTTTGTGGAAGCTATTGTCTTTTCATGAATTCCGATTATACTACCCTTCTCATACATACACCCTCTCTGATCTTATGCACCTCTCAAATTCTTTTTATTTTTTTTGAGACAGAGCCTCAAGCTGTCCCCCTGGGTAGAGTGCTGTGGCATCACAGCTCACAGCAACCTCCAACTCCTGGGCTCAAGTGAGTCTCCTGCCTCAGCCTCCCAAGTAGCTGGGACCACAGGCGCC